>BPLQ01002211.1:0-53485 GCA_021605075.1 Caerostris darwini
AAATAAAAAGACTAAAAGGGATACCAATAATTTCATGTTGAAAATATTTTATTCAAGGGATATTTTTTCAGAAATTCAGAGATAGTAGCGCCTAAAATTTAAGTATAAAAATGTTTCAAAATTATTTTTACATTCGTAAATCCTTTAAATATTGCATCATGCACATAACATGAAAAAATATTAATTAATAAAAGCAATAAATGACACATTTTCTTGAAAAAAATGGCTGAGATTACAGCAGAAATCACTAAACAATTCCTTTCTTTTGTTTTTCCAAGAATGAATAAAAACCAAATATATATAAAATATTCAGATAAAGGTACAGTAATTAAATGAAAAGCATGTTTATGTAAATTGGATGTGGCATTTACCATATCAAAGCGTTTATATCATTAGATCTGTCCAGTTCTTATTCTATACCTATTATTGTTCTTCATTCTTTACTATTCCTGATATATTTAGAAAATGAAGACAGGAGAACAAGTTTGATTAAATGAACTGATTAAATTTCTGGAATCCAAAGAGGGTAATATCAAAACAAGTTGGGGATAGAAGTTTTAAGTGCTTTTAAAATTAAATGCATTTAGGAAAAAAAAATATTATAGCACTTCCTTCATCATGTTTAGTGAAATGTGTGTTTAGTGAGGTGAGAAATTTATGCCAACGAAAAACAGAAACTGACTGTAAATAGCCTGTCGCAGTGATTTACAAATTACAAACGAAAAAAAAAAAAAAAAAAAAAACTACAGAAAACAAGTCGAGGCTTAATTTATTGAAAGCAGAAAGCCGGCTGAAATTTCCCAATAATATAGTTTCAAAATTATTTGCAATTTTTATTTTCCCCTTATTCTACTTTTTTGTGTGTATTATTATGAGGGATTTTAATAAGAAGATTTTAATTCCAAACTTTATATATATCTTATTTAATATGACTTAAATATAGTATATTATATATATTATTTAATATGTGTTAAATATAGTAAATTATATATCTTATTTAGTACGTTTTAAAAATATAAATATATATATATGGGGCCTATAGTAGATGTCCGAGATGTATAGATGTTCATATAGATGTCCGAGTGACTGGCGCTAGGTGCCACAGATTTTGGGTTCGTGTCCCGTTGACGCCATGGATGTTTGTAGTGGTTCAGAATTCTCTTTAAACCATAAGTCATGCTCTAATATGAGTCTAGAGCGTTCAACATTGACCTAACAACTCGGTAAAAAGAAAACATCTCCTGTCTCGAAATCTACCAATAGGCTCGCCACGGGGCTCTTGGCCAATGAAGAAAAAAAATGTAGGTGCACAAAAAAATATATATATATATATATATATATATATATATATATATGTATGTATGTCTTTATGTTTAATTACAGGTAAGGTAAATTTCACGAAGGCGATGATTATTATTTTTTCTTTAAGTAAGGTTGTAGAAAATAAAAGTTTAGGGACCGCATCTTTAAATAATAATTAGATAAATGTGCTTTAAATAATCAAAAGAAAACGAAGTGGTCATGTAAGAAAGCAATGGTATGCGTTTGCTTTAGTTATACACTGAAGTGACAAAAGTCATGAGATAGCAATATGCAAATTTTCAGATGGCAGTAGTATCGCGTAGAACAGGTATAAATGCGCAGTGCTTTCGCAGAGCTTTCATTTCTGTTCAAGTTATTCATGTGAAGAGGTTTTGACGTGATGATGATCGCACGACGGCAATTAACAGACTTTGAACGCGGAATGTTAGTTGGAGCTAGACGCATGGGTCATGCCATTTCGGAAATCGTTAGGGAATTCAACACTCCCAGATCCAATGTGTCAAGAGTGTGCCGAGAGTATGAAATTTCAGGCATAACATCCCACCATGGACAGCGCAGTGGTCAACCGCCTGCACTTAACGACCGAGACCGGCGACGTCTGCAAAGAGTCGTATATTCTAACAGACAATCAACACTGCGTCAAATAACCGCAGAAATCAAAGTGGGAAGTACAAGGGACTTGTCTGTTAGAACTGTGCGGAGAAATTTGCCTTTCTTGGGCTATTCCAGCAGAAGACCGACTCGAGTGCCTTTACTGACAGAACGACATCGCTTGCAGCGACTCTCGTGGGCACGTGAGCATATCGATTGGTCCCTAGATGAATGGAAAACCGTGGCCTGATCCGATGAGTCACGATTTCAGTTGGTAAGAGTCAGCTAGGGTTCGAGTGTGGTAGGGTTCGAGTGTGGCGCAGACCCCATGAAGTCATGGACCCAAACTGTCAGCAAGGCACTGTTCAAGCTGGTGGTGGCTCCGTAATGGTGTGGGCTGTTTTTTCATGGCATGGACTTGGTCCTCTGGTGCGACTGGATCGAACATTGACTGGAAATGCTTATGTTCAGCTACTTGGAGATCACTTGCAGCCATTCATGGACTTCATGTACCCAAATAACGATGGGATTTTTATGGATGACAATGCGCCATGCCACAGGGCCACATATGTTTGCGATTGGTTTGAAGAACATTCTGGAGAATTCCAACGAATGATCTGGCCACCTAGATCGCCCGACATGAATCCCATCGAGCATTTATGGGACATCATCGAGAGGGGTGTTCGTGCCCAAAATCCTGCACCATCAACGCTTTCACAATTATGGACGTCTATCGAGACAGCATGGCTCAATATTCCTGCAGAAGACTTCCAACGACTTGTTGAGTCCATGCCACGTCGAGTTGCTGCACTTCGCCGGGCGAAAGGAGGGCCGACACGATATTAAGAGGTATCCCATGACTTTTGTCACTTCAATGTATATGTGTAAGTTCTTCTATGATTTCAGCTCATATTTGTATTGTTTTAGATAAAATAATTTGTTGTAAAATACTTTTTACATTTGATAATTTTGCTTTAAAAATTACAATAAATATTTTTTTTAAAAAATCAGATTTTGATGAATGTTTAAAACATGGAAAAGGGTCTGCTTCTAATTTATTAAAAATATAACACCAGAATATATTTTAGATAAATTAGAAAGATATTTTAATAAATGTATTGCTATCTGCTGACACCAATCAATTAGAGAACGTTCATATAGAGAATGCTTTAAAATTTCTACTTAATTTTTCATTAGCCGAATGTTTAAATAATGTATTCATAAAGAAAAAAAATATTAAATATTGATACAAAATAAAAAAGGAAACATTTACTTGAAACAATTTCATATTCCATAAAACTCATAAGTACATGTTCCATTTTAAAACTATTCTCCAGAATGTTGATGTGGTTATAAGAAGCTAATGCATTAATCAAATATCAAAGCCTATTTGTATAAACATTTATGAACATAAGTCTGAAAACATTTTACTACATGAATATCAAAAAAATCAATAAATAGAAACCATATGAGTAATATTTTTGTATTCGGTTCGTGCATAATTTGAAGCAAAATATAAAACGCTTTAAAACAATGTTACATTATGTAACACATTTGTTTATTCTACATTATATACACAGGGTTTTTAATATTATATAAAAATCTGAAAAAATTACAATTGGAAAATTTTTATCCATTATAATTTAATAAAATTTCGTATAAATATTACGCAAACAGTACTTTCTAAATTAGGGACATTACTTCCTAAATTAAATTGGTTTAATTTCTCTATTGTATATACACATAATGGAAATATACCAAAAAAATTAAAATCTGAATTCAATGTTTGATATGAGTGAGTATAGTTTGTGATTAACATCACGACAGCAATGCCTCAATTTGCAAACTACAATATTTTTTTACTCAGTTAGTAGGAAAGAACCTGAATAATTTCAGGAGCCGGGCTAATTTCAATAACGTGCCTTCCTAAAGAATTTTAAATATTTTTATTTGAGTTAAATTCCGTTGAACATCGTGGTCAACACATAAAAATAGTTTCCTCAAGAAGACAGTACTCTACCAAATAGGCTCTTAGTCTAACACGATCGTCTTCCAAGATGAAGAAGTCATCAATTGCACCTGTGTAAGGTGCACAAATGGTCAAGAATGTCGTCTCTAAAAAATTACGCAATGTGTTTTTTGGGACAGATTATGTAGATGTACACGTACAGCTTAATGATGTCTTTCAAAGATATACTTTCATACAAACATACATTGAACGTTTTTATGAGAATGACAGGGATAATATTAGGGTCCCGCCCATCGCTAGAGCAACACTCTTTTTGAGTCACCTTGCAAAAAAAAAATAAAAAATAATAATAATTAATTAATTAATAAAGAACACAAACCTCGATTGGCTTGCACTCCCACTAATATGCTTGCATGTCAAATTAAAACTTTTATGTTAATTGCGTGATATGAGAATGTGCGCAAATATAAATAATATTATTCTGAATACTTGAATTCGTAAATGGAAAAAATTTTGCTATTCATATATTTTAAAATTTAAATAAATAGAATAAACCTTTTAATGGTAATATGATTTTTTTTATACATCTGTGAATCACTAGTTCATCTATGTCATTAGTATATCATAGAAGATTAAGCAACAGGCAATTCCAGCCTTGACGACTCTCAGGGAGTAGCCTCTCCACATTTGAGTGTCTTATGAGAGAAACCCAGAAAATTCATGAAAACAAGTCTGATTGTCAAGATGTGAAATATTACATACGACGTCAAAATTCTACGTAGTCTGTTTGTCTCTAAAATTAATGACTGCAACTGATAATATAAACAGATTGAAATCTGAACATTTTTGTACGCTAATTTCACAAATTAATACATGTAAAAACTTTATATTACTGTAATATCTAATGATAAAAAGGATCTAGGATAATTGAATAAAATTTAGTTGTATATTTTTCATAAAATATTCAAAAGACAGCGGTAGTACGCAGTTGTTTCAGCTAAGATGGTATTCATAGTCAAAGATGCATTTTATACTTTGTTAAAAATGGTAAAAATAAATAAGATAACTTTTAGGTAACTATAAGGTAACTAATTAAATAAGGTAACTATTCGTGAGTCTTAAATATAATAAATAATTAACTATGAAATTTCCCATTACTTAAATAGGTGTAAAGATAGAAAGTATTAATGTCATTGAAATAGGTAAAAAAAAAGGAAAAACTATGTAAGTTTAAAAGATCATGCAAAAAAGTTCTAAAAAGGTTAATACAAAAAGCAATATATTCCAAAACGAAAATATCATCGTATCTTGAAATCCACTTTTAAAAATACTATGACATGCAAATACGATTAAAATGAGCTTCTCTTAATAATTCAAGCATTGCTTTTTTTCTAAACAATCAAATATTAAAAAACTGAGAACTAGTGCGGAGTTAGAACTAGTGAGAACTAGTGCGGAGTTAGAACTAGTGAGAACTAGTGCGGAGGAAACTAGTAGAAAAAAAAGGACTTCGAACCTTTTTGATATCTCAACTCAAAGAGATTGGAACGCTTTGCGTGAGTAAATAAATTCTTTCTGCAAAATCTGAAGAAGGCAAAATATGAAATATTTTTCTTCTATTACAGAGATGTTCAAAAGCAAGGGATTTTGAAATGCTGTTTTACATTTTGGTGGTTTTTCTGTGACGGAAAAAATATCAAATTTTGACATCTAAACCGATTTTGCATGTTATTGCGATAGAGACTTGAAAAAAAATTCCTTAAATTTAAAAATAATGCCAACTTATATTTAGACCTACACTGATATTTTTCAATTATTTTGGTGTTACAAATTATATAAACGATGCAATTAACAAAATGTATCTTTTATAACCTCGCAGAATTAATAATTTTCAAATTAAATTTTCTTTCATAGATTGTTTTTATTCTTGTATTAGAAAGTAAATATTTATGTGAAGAAATGCGATTAGATTATTTAATAATTGAAATATTTCATTTTTTTTTGTTACAAGACTTACGTAGTGCACTATTATTAAATTATTGCCTACTGGACTAAATATCAATTTCGACATTATTATTTTTAGAAAAATGTAATTCTAAACTTAAAATAACGTTCTGCTGTTTGTGGTAAAAAACAAACATACGTCACATTGACAATTCATTATACATTATGCAAGTAAAGTAATTTTATAGGAATATTTCTTAGATATCTTAGAAAGAATTGAAAACATAAATTTTAAAATATGCAAGAAATATATATATTTTTTTCATGTTATAAGAACTTTGCTAAATAACGGTTCTTTTTGTCCTTGAATTTTTGTCAGATTAACTGATTAAAGGAAAATAAAATCAAATAAAAATATATAAGTCATATTTATTAAAAATGAAGCTGTAATTTTGTAGCTAGGGTATTTGCTTTGCTCACTTTTTGGATTTATAGATTTTTAAATTAAAAAAGAGATTCAATAATTAAATTATCTTATTAAGGATCTTATGTAATATATTATGTGATATTTTAAATTTAATTTTATGGATTACGTCAAATCATTTTTGTATTCAAACCATATCATATAATAACAAGTAGACAAATATAGGCACTTCTTTATTTTTTTTGGAATTAATTGCTTAATTATTAAAAATACAATAATCATCAAATACTATGAAATGAATTGAAACAAATTTTATTGTGTTAACATTTTAAAAATAATATTATTATTGTTCAAATTTTATTATCTCTTAAATCATTTATGTTTTGCATAAAATAATTCCAAATATACTTGAACCCAAAATAAATCCAAATACACTGGTACCCAAAATAATCCTGAATACATTTTAAACATCTTGATCCGTCAAGGATTGCCCAATTCAGAAGAAAATGGATTCGCATGCATATATCAGAAAAAAGGCATCGCAAATGGCGTAAATGCACACACATGTAAGAATAAGCACGCGAAATACAAGACTACAATAAAAATTAAAATAAAAGGCGCTATTAAAGTGACTTTCTGCATATGTACAATATATATCTAAAAGTAATCATCTGGATGTCTGTACAAGTGTTAGAATGATCACCACATTTGAGATGGTGCGTAATGTGACAAGCATAACCCAAGAGTTTCGAATCGATAAACGTGTCATTTACCCACCTTAGAAAGCCTTCTATACTACAAATACAACTGTAATAAAGGTTGGTGTCAGTCAGTTAAGAAATGGATAATATATATATCATCTTCCTTGCCGTGGGATAAAGGAGAAGAGAAGCAATGGGATGTCAAGTTTTAGGCTATGGCTAGATGTTGTCATTGAGGGAGCCTTTTTGTTCGATAACCAGAACTCTGTATCCCAGTGACAGTTGACCGTTAGTGGCCCTGTTTAACTGATGCGATTATCATATTCAATGGAATCACCTTTCATGAGACTCTTTTCAGTGTTACAAGTGATTCTAAACTCAAGGTGAAATTAAAAAAATGTAGGGGAGCAGTTTTATCCCACTAACATCAGGAAAAGAAATCACAACAGTGCTCCTATCATACTCGCATTGGAAGCATTTGGAAAGGGCTTATTTACTATGGAGATATCATTTCCGGAAATATAATGCCGTATCGTTACTTTCAGCTTGTGAAATTACACCTCCCTCTAAAATTATGCAAATTTTCAAATTGTTTCAAAATTATCTCCAATTATCCCATTCTAAAATGCAGAACTTACGCAGTTGAGGATGATTTCGTTCCTGTTTACTATAATAATAGAATGCATTCCATTCTTGGGGTCAAGAAGATTCTAGAAATGAAGATATCATTAGAATAGATTATTTAGAATACTCCCCAGATTTAAATATCACAGACGATTTTCGGAATGCTTTGAACGGAATGCTTTCTGTACCAATATATAAACAAGTGAAACATACACCCGTGAAGAATAGACACTCTTACAACAACAACTGTTGGATGATCTCTAGGGAGTGACGGTACTTAGAAATCGTTACGTTTGAGGGAGATCATAACACTAGATAAGGAAAACCTGTTTGATGTTATCCCTCTTGGGTATACAAGTATTTGTCTTAATGCCCCACTTTTGATAAAAGCCTATATTTATTTGATTCCATACTTTAAGCATTTTATTAATTGTGTTAGTATGATTTGTTTATCCTTTAAGAACAAAATATTATCTCTGTATTATTCACTTTATCTCTCTCAGGAAATTTCATGCAAAGTTGCAGCAAGAGCATCACTGTGGGCTTTGTATATTAGTGTATGTACGTTTTTAATTTGAATTATTTCAAGAAATTCTTTTCTATTTTCGTTATACATCTATATACATTTGTCGTAAAGTCGTAGTTTGTTTTCAGTGCAATATTATAATTGTATTATGTTTTATAGCGCATTGTTTGTAGTGCCTTAAGCAATACTGTATATTATTTGAAATATATTAATTGTATTCTTAGAATATACATATGTAATACTCAAAATGTCACTATGGGACAACTGCTGTCAATATCAACTCAACAAAATTACTATTTTTTTTATACCAATATAATAAAATATACTAATTTAAATATAGAAAGGCTATAAACGAAAAAATAATTATTGATTATAAGAACCTTATTTCTTTGATAAACAACCCTAAAACTTTTCAACGATAATAATATTAAATTATGTTTGCGTGTATGCGAAAAGAAAAAAAAAAGCTCTTAAAGTAATTACCTCCAATACTTATTCAGCATCTGAAAGTCTTTCTTTTCTCATTATCATCATGGAGAACAACCGAAAAATTTAAAAGCAATTGTAAACCTAGTATTTTCTGATAAAAATGGAAACTGAAATTACTTTCTGCAAAAAAATGACAAAAAATAACATTTGTTCTTATTTAAGCTGAGTTCTGGAATCATTTTTATGGGTGCTACCGAAATAAACGTTCTAAGTTATTATTCACTCAGAATAGTTATATTTAATGAAAGTAAAAATATTTTCTTTATATGTTTATTTAAAGTTCATTCTGCAGTTCATCATTATAATAAAAAGAGCAATTGAAAAATAATTTGACTTTTTTATTATGTATTAACGTATGTTTCATAAAACCAACAATCACAATTAGTTAAAACATATTCATATAAATCATAATGTATTATCCTTTTATTTAATTCTTCTTTTAATATATATTTATTTATTATTTATATTATATTCTAAATTATCAATGCAATTTATTCATTAACAATTTCATTGTAAAATTTAGTGGGAAATAAAAATTACATTGCTCCTAAATGTTGCATCGTTAAACAGTTTAAATATAAATCTTGTTATTATTATTATACAAAATATCATCATCGATTATTAGGAAATGCAAAAAAAAAAACTTCACATAAACCAGAATTTCAGATGGAGAGAGCTGAAAAATTAACCATTCCTTTATTTTAAATTAAAAGGCTTACTTAAAAATATACGAAAAATATTATCCCTGATATTTATGCCGTTTTACTATAAAAATATTATTTTTTATCAACGTTTTCCAATATTTCATTAAATTAAATCCGTGTCTCTCTCTGAAATACATTTAAATTATTGCTTTGTTCTCAATATTTAGTGAAATATAAAGGCTGCATGAAAACAATCCAGCTTATTAAAAATGTATAGAAAATATGTAGCTTCAATAAATAATACAAGAATTAAAAATGTATTTATAAAGCTCTCTTTGTACCATAAAAATGCATTGTATGCGATAAATTATTTTATAAATCTCAGGAGCTCTATTACATTCTATTAAAAAATTTAGAATGTGTTAAAAAATAATATGACTACATTTAATAAATAGTTTGAGCTTCAAAAATTTTAAATTACATAAGCACTATATATTGTATTTAAAATAATATTGCAATTACGTAACTGTTTTTATAACATCATAAATTTTTAAACGTTATTCGTTAATATTTTATTAAGGAGTAACGAAGTTGCCTTTTTTCAAAAATTAAATTATCTTAAACAATTTTAAAAAATACATAATATTTTAAAACTAACTCTATCATGTTATCAGTTGGGAATTAAAAGTGACAACTTTAATTGCAAAGTTAAAAAAAAAAAAATAAATAAAACGTTTTAAACCTGGGCCGTTGTAATAATGCATGAAAATATCTTCTGTCATGATGCCTTAATTAAATTTAAAAATGGTCTTTGTTATTTTTATTTTGAAGTAAGTGATTCTCATTTTGAAAAATAAAGGGATCCTCTTTGAGCAACAAAAGGATAGGGTCAACAATATTCTTGAGAAATTCATCTTAATTAGTTCTCTTTGTGATAAACAAGTTCTTTATCTCCCAGCTAAATGGATTTAAGTACTTAATTTAAAATAGCAACATGTAGTAAGTATGCTCGTAGAAAAATCTTACTAATTTATTTTGCTTCAAATTTCTGAAGTATATTTTAAAAGGAACAAATGGTGTCAAAGTAAACAATCCCAAAACTTCCAGTCATCTTATTTGACAGCAATTAAAGTTAAGTATATAGATTTTACTAATTTTTCTTTATTAAAATATTTTCTTTACCTAAAAGAGAAAAACATACAATATTTGTGTTATTATACAAAATTTATAACTTGATGTTTTTACGATTTTAAATATTTTTACTGATTAATGATTTTATTTAAAATGCACTAATTGCTGTACCAAACTAACATGATAGATATTATTATTTTGTTATGTATTATTAACATATGGTTGACATAAATTTTAAAAACATTTGAAAAACATATTCCTAATAGTATTTTTTAAGAAAATCATTTCTTTTACTAAAAAATTTATAATACAAGTATAAACATGGAAACAAATACTAAAACAATTATTTCATCATCATAGATATCACGACAGCCCAGAGGGGGCCAGGGCTTTCCTTTGAAAAGATTTCTATGTATTCCAATGGGTAACACTGGTCCTCCAATTCTTAAACTTCAGTACAGCGAAATTCTTTTCAACTACGTCTATACAATCGCAACTTGGGTCGCCATCTTCCTCTTTGTTTCTATGGCCTTTTAACAGGGTTTAAATCATTCATTCTAAATATATGAGCAGCCAGTTTAATCTATTGATCTTAATAAATTTTATAATATCTGAGACTTTATATCATTTATAAATTTTTGCGTTGTACTGTCTTCTCCAACAATAACTTTCCTTAACACCTGCAAGAATAGCCCTTAAAATCTTCCACTAAAGTTTACCCAAATTGACATCATCAGATCTTGCCAAAGTCCAAGTTTCAGAGCCATAGACCAAAATAAGTCTAATAAGGGTTTTATATAAGAATAATTTAGTTTTTCTGCTTATGAACTGTGATTTAAAACGATATCTTTACACAAAAAAGTTCGTATTTGCAAAAAACATTTATTTAAAGAATATAGTAATACTATGAATAAAATTATTTATTTGCTTTATTTTTATATTATATTCTTTGTCGTTGCTGTTTACAGGAAACTAATATATATATATATTTTAACTAACATTTAAGGTTTTTTTTTTTTTTTCCCCTCAAAACTAATTTCAATCTCAAAATAAAAACTATCATTTTCATTTTTAAATTCATGTAAAGTAATTATCTATACATATATGCATAGTAATCATAAAAAGTAATAAATTTATACATTTTTTTTTTTGGGGGAGGGGGATTCTGTTGATTAAAATACTATGCTTGGAGAAAATTTAATGTTGAGATTTTTAAAATGGATATTTTTGCTTATTGAAGAAAGGGATAAAATAAAATTGAACTGCGATGGATTTTTTATGAATGTAAATTTCGTATCTACTGGATGTGTTGAGGGTTTCGAATTCTTTTCAAAGAACCACATGGTGTAGATAATAAAATAAATTTTATTCATGAGTATCAAAAATATTTTAAACAGATTGTTTGGTAAATCAATTTGTAATACGGTGGAGATGCACTTGAAGACATAAAATGAAACGCTATTCAATGGCATTACGTTCAAGCAAATATATAATCAAAATAAGAGTTTGCGAACTGGTCCAGAAATCGTTTGCTTATGCCACAACCACCATGCATTATAATTAACATATCTATAGGGTATATATCGATCTATATCTAAGTTCAGCTCTTTCAAAAATAAGTAATAGTTACTGGTTATAAAATTAATATGAGATTTAAAATCGGAATTAACCATGTATTTCATTGAAAGACAATCTTGAATAGGATTAAAAGTTCTATTCAAACTTTTAGGAAACGACAAATGATGCAGATATCATAACCAGAATTTCTGAGGAATTTAAGTAGCTGAGTTCTTCGCTTCTCAATTTGAAAAGGTGAATAAAGAACACGATGAAAGTTTAACCTCTCTCAGCTAGAATCAGATACCAAGGTAAATGGGAGTGCAAAATGATGACATTACAGCAAAGGAGATGTTTTAGATGGTACGAAAAGAGAATTGCATCTGAGGAATTATATGCCTAAGCCACATAGCATCCATGAAGAAATAAAATAGCATTCATTTTGTATTATCTTTGTGGTAAATTTATATTATCTTTCAGGATAATCTATAGTACTAAGAAAATGTTGCATAAATGTAGAATTGTAGTTTTACATTGTGCGTTTAATCAATGATAAAAAGGCAGGAAATAAATGAAACATTTCTATTTAAATTGTAAATATCTTCTCGCCCTTTGCTCCAAATATAGTATGATACAAATCGCAATGTTATAAAAAAAATTAAAATATGCCTTTAAACCTTTAGTATCCTTCCTATAATTATAACATGCCTTATAAAATTTAATTTTTGTTAAAAGCAAAATAAATACAAAAACAAGTAATATAAAAAAAACACTTTTTAAAGTCAAGTCCTATTTTTTTCACTATATTGTAGAAAAGTCCTTTACAAAAAAAGTTGAAATTTTCCTCTTACATCTGATGCCATCTATGGGTACATATATGCAACTTAAATCTAAAAACAACTAATATTGATTAATTAAATTTAATTAATGAATTAATATTTGAAAAAGCTGTATTAACATCAAGTGCCATCCACTACAAAGTTAAAAGAAACGTATTTGAACTTAAGTGGATGAATAAAAAGTATTTTATAAACGATTGAAAATTTGATCAAGATATATATAGGGAGAGTGTGAACTAATAGTAGGAATTGAAAAGAAAAATGTTATCAAGTGAACAATCAAGTAAGATTTTTTTTTTTAAATAGTCCTAATATAACTAATGGGAAACAATTGCAATTGAAAAGCATTAAGAACAAATTTATAAAATTATCTTAAACATACAAAAAATTGTATAAATGTAGAATTGTAATTTTACTTTGTAATTAATAATCAATGATAATGATAAACATTTTTATTTCAATTCTGAATATCTTTATGTCATTTATTCCAAATATAATAAAAAAAACAGTATTTTTATAAAATTTGAAGTAAATATACCTTTAAACGTCTAATATTCTCTACATAAATATACACCTTTTAAAATTTAATTTTTGTTAGAAGCAGAATAGAAAAAAAAAATGAAATTTTATCGACGAATCAACAATCAAGAAAGATATTTTTTTTGAATAGTCCTAATACAAAAAATGGCAAACAATTGCAAGTAGAAAACATTAAAAACAATATTATAATTTCAATAAAAGCAAGTAGCCATTTTTTTTTTCGTAATTTATAAACATAAACAGAATTGTTTACTCAATCAAGATTTCCTTTGATATTTTATATTATTTCCATAAAATTTTTATCTAAATTATATTTACAAGTTTAAATTATATTTTTCGAAACCATGTATTATATGTATAATTTTCTTTATTCTAAATATACAAAACATTAAAAATTAAAACAAACACCAATCTACTAAAAAACAAAATCATTTTCGAATTTTAAATTTCATTAAATTCAAATTTTAATAAATATTTTAATAAAAAAAATATAATGTTATAATTAAAAAAAATTATTGTATTTTTATATTTTATCAATTTATATATATGACATACAATTTATATCACAACATCCTTGGACACTAAAGAAAAAAAATACTTAATTTTTAAAAATATTGTTCATAGTTACAATTAATTAATTATATATTAATTTATATATTTATATTTTTAATTTCAAATTGCATAAGTTAATTGTAATGCCAAATAAATATTTTGATATCTATATCAGCACAAACTGGTATATATATTTAATATAATTAATAAATATTTTTCTTTCAGTTAAAACTTTTAAGATATTCTAGATATTTATCTCTAAATGCCAAACTAAGAATGTATAAAAATATACTGTTGTTAAAGTAATGAATAAATATATTTTGTTATCTGAAGAAGTTATTTACGTTTAAGATAAAATAAAGTAGTATTAATTTAAATTAAATATTAAGTGACATATTTTCTCTTTAGTTGAATAAAATGAATTTAATTATATTAAAAATATCAAGCATTTTCTCTTTTAAAAAAATGTAAATAAAAATATCTTTAAAAATCAATCTATTGTAAAGCAGTTTTCTTTCAAAAATAGTGAAGTATATTACGAGAATATTTTAAGTATTAAGTATTAAAGATTTTTTTTTTAGGGTTGTAAGGAGAGGTTTTGACACGATCTCTTTTATGCTGTCGTTATCTGTGATTAAACTGTCATTAATCTTTCAGTATACATTTACGTCAACAATATAACAGTTTTTTTATTGAAAAACAAAGGCTTGTTGTTTGCTGAAGTATAAACTGCGGATAAAAAGAAAATAATATTTTGTTAATTTTGTTGTTTGCTAATTTTATACTGACAAAATAATAGTTTTTTTTTTTTTTACTTTTATATCATACTGTTGGTTGAATATATAGAGAAATAATGATAAATTTACCTCTAAAAAATCCATTTTAAGGGTAAATTTTTTGTTTAAGTTATGATCGTAAATTAAAACTTTTACCGGAAGGTATTCTATTTACATATATTGAAGACGAAGTAACTAGAAAAATTAAATGCATAAGATAATAGTTGTTTTTAGAAATCATTTTTTTCGTGTAGATCCGAGTTAGAATAATCCCATTGTAGCCAACGCATGTTGTAAAAGACGACTACAATAGGTGTCCAGCGCCCGGAGGATAAAAATAAAATAAATTGGGTGGGGTAAAGTCTGACTTCTCCCTTTGGGTGCTTCATGTCTTAGTGCCACAATGACAAAAAGACGCTACATTTTTCACTCTTTATCATGACTCGACAGTTTTAAGACTCGGGTACATTAACTTGGTTTAGATGTTGCTGTCGACTAAGTGGGATAATGAAGAACAGCAGAAATCATTTTTTTGCACGAGTGTTAATTACAGAAGATACAGAACTCATGATATTGACTAATTTATGACGTTTTCTATTTCGTACAGATTTATTAGAATCATTTCATCAGAAAAAATAAGATATTAATGAAACATCCAATACAAATATAATGAAATGAAATCTGTAGACCCATTAGAATGCCGTTTAATTAATTCTATTGAAAAAATTTGTATGTATCAAAAAAAATTTTTTTTATCTTTTCATGTAAGAAGATTATAATTCATCTCAAAGGGAGACGTTTATTTATATAGATAATTAATTATGAAATTTATATAGCATTTAATTATGCAAAATATATAAATTATAATGTATCTTAACACTGAAGTTTAAAATGCCTCAGTGTTACTAGAAATATACATAGGAGGAAAACTAAATCCCAGCAACAAGAAATTAGTCTAGAGGAATGGAATTTAGGCACAACATTAGTCTAGGAAGCATATTTATTTGATTAAAGTTTCAAGGTCACAAGTTTAAATATGCACGAGAAGAGCAATTTCAAATGTGAAGGGTGTTCTATTAATAACAGTAGAAGTTCTCTACGATATTAATACAAGCATGAAAACACGTACAGAGACTTTATTATGATTCAGACTAGTAACTGAAAAGGTCGTGCTGAAATATTTTATCAGCATTTCAGGGAGGATTTTTATCATTAATTTCAGTTTTTCAACTGGATAACACTTGTCCCCATCCGTTTCTGTCATTCAACGTGCGTTACTGAGTGTCGTTATGTTGCTTCGGCCTGACCAATTAAGTGATGCGGGACATTATTGGAGACAAATTCAGTGTCATTCCTAATCGGGATGCACCATTGCTCATTTTATTGATCAAGCGGAACATGCATGAAACTCCATCTCACAACAGGGCTACGACATCCGTATAACACAATGCACATGCGTTTAGGCATTCATATTTGTACAGACTACAGCTGTTATTGATGTACCACCATATCACATTTGAAACAGCTTTTCTCGCTTATACGTTATGATCTTGGAACTTTAATCAAATTTATCATCTAGTTAAATACTTTGCTTGATTTCATTCCTCTAAATTAATTTCTTCTCGGTTTTAGGATTTCATTTTCCAACATTATTTGTCATGACCCATTATAGTGCACAGACTTGTCAGACACTTACTTGTCAGAGAATTTTCCATTTTTGGAAATGGTATAAAATAGCATTTATTTAAATCAAAATTAATAAATACAGAAACGGTTTTCATAGTATGTTTAGTAAACTGTTTTATTATTATCCGATTATATTACGCGCATCATTCTTTATAATGTCAAGCACATATCAAATTGGATGCGCCAAACCATTCGCTCTCAGAAGATATATCCCCACTGGCTTTAACTAAAGCGTTGATATGTATATGAAGCATTATGTATTGAACGCAATATATATTTCAAGCTTTATGCATTGAACGAAATACGTATTTGAGCATAATGTATTGAACGCAATGTGTATTTATAGTTTTATGTATTGAACGAAATACGTATTCAGGACATTATGTATTTGAAACAATATTATTGAACACAATATGTATTTGAAGCATTATATATTGAACGCATTATGTATTTGAAGCCTTAAATGTTTTGTTGCATTTCTTTTAAATTAGAAATAAAGCAAATATATCTATTGAAAAATAAATTATATTTCGAAGATGGGTTTGGTATTATTTTATAAAATTAATAAAAAATAAAATCTAAATCTAAATTATATTACATTAAAAAAAAAAGAGATTTATTTTATTATTTTTAAAGTGCTTCACAGTCAATTGAAACCAAATACACATGCAACGATGCATATTAATTATGATAATTTATATAATTCAAATTAAATTATATCATTAAGACGACCTTCTTTTACCTTTTCCTATTCTAAAGATCTATTTTATCAAAACTCATGAAGAAATATTTCTTTGTTAATTTATCATTCATGACATTCTTTTTTGTGATAATTTAAAAATAATGAGAGAACCTTACATAAGTTATCCCATTGGCCATTGAATTTTCTTGCCCCTGAAAATTATGATTGCTACACGCGCCAAAAATAGATCAAATCCTGATTCTTCTTCATACTAGCTGTGACCTCTTTCACATAGTCAGGCAATTTGTAAATTTTCATGCGAAATTTAGAAATACATCCTCATAAGCACATACACACATAAATGTAGGGCACACATTTTATAAAAAACAAACACATAAAATAATCTAAAAGTAAACGGACAAAAATTTTATTAGAAAAACCATATCTTCTCGCATTAACTGCCATTTAGAAAGGAGGAGATTCGATGGCAATTTTGCCAACGTGTATATGCATCTAACATATATAATCATGTTACTTGGTAGGCGTTTTATTAAGTTTCTATCACATGACAGGCAAATGAGTATCAGTTTATTCTAAAAGTCATCCCAGATGGAAATGTCCTCTTATTATTATCAATCAACGGGTCGTTTATTGCTTGCAATAAATGACCCGTTGATTGATAATGCGATACAATGACCGTTAGTTCTGCTCATTTAAAAGTTAAAAAAAATATTTTAGAATTTATAACCTGAAAAATTCATGCATGTTTCTTTTCAATATAACTTAATAAATAACTTTTTTATGATGTTTATTGCATTACAAAACACCAGATTATACATAAATACACAATATATATTTAAATAAATGCGCATATTTTTCGGAAAAATTCATAAAAATGTTGTGAATTATGTATAAAAACATTAAAACGGACGTTATAAAAACTAGACTAAATTACATATTATTTTTCTCCTTTAGTGGAGCAACAGCTTAATAGTGAATCAAGGTCATCTGCCTACTGTCAGATTTCGAGACAGGAGATGTTTCTGCCAACGCTCTACAGTCATATTAGACCGGGATCTACAGTTTAAAATGGATTAAGAACCGCTACAGACATTCATATTACCTCCAGAACTTGAAACCGAAACCTGTAGCACCGAGAGTAAAATAGTGGAAAAGTAAAATAGTGTAAAATAGTGGAAAAGATTTGCGGATCATTTTAATGTTTTCTTAAATAAAATTAAAAAAAAAAGAAAACATTTTATTATTCTGTAATATAAGTGCAACCAATTTATATTAAATCGAAGTCCGACACAGTTATGATTTAAAAGAACTATTCAAATAATTTTAGTACAGTATGATTATTTTTTATTTAACAATTTAGCCAAAACATTAAATACGGACATTAAAAATTAATTGCGTTTTTAATTATTATTTTAAGAAGTAAAATTATGATAATTTTTATTTCAGAAAAATATAGAACTAAATTATTTTTTTGAAAAAATATAATAAATATTTTTAATAAAATCCTGTCAAAAAGGATTAATGAAAAACTTAATCAAAGTAATTAAATTATTTTCCTGTTAACTATAAGATTTAACAACTTGCTCACTTAATGTAAGTGTAAATTCACTTTCGAAAAACAGTTTTATAATATTTAAATTTTTAATTTAGAAGAATTGACATTTCATCCTAATTGACATTTCCTTATATATCTTGCAAACTGTCCATAATAATATTTAGAATTATGTAGTAAGCTTTGACAACACTAGAAAACCAACCTCATAAAAATTCTAGTTTTGTTACAATTCATCACTTTCATAACGCAGTTAATAATTATTATTTTTTTTTTTAAATTAGAAACTGGAAAAAGATTTCTTCGACGGTGCAAAATTTATATATAAATATATAACATGCATATTAGAACACGAGTTATCATTTATCAGACATGGGAACGTCTATGCTATCTATGCTAAGTAAGTCTATGTAAGCCATACATCTATGCTAAGATCTATTGTTGAGCATATCTCTAAAACTTTTATTCAGGTCAAACATAAAATATCATTTACTAATTTCATAATGCTGTATCTATGGCGTTAAATTTCTTTATTTTCTTCCGTTTTGGAGAAATATCGAATTAATAGGTTAATTAACCATGTTAATCAATTTTGCTAATCAACAGCATTACACCATAAGTTTGTACCTTTCGAGTCATTTCCCAGTAAGTGAATTTATGATGATAATTACGAAAGATATAATATTATGTTGATGTTATAATAGTATTATGATGGCAATAACACTTATTTTTGTCGGCTATACGAAATGACAATAGAAAGCCAACTATATGAATATTATGTTATAATTCATTTTTTTCATAACGGTATTAAATAATATATAGCGGTAAAAATTTCTTTCGACTCGTATATTTTTAAAAAAATATTAATTAGAATGAGAGATATCATTCACTAAGCGAAAGTATTATTTAAGATCGTGAAAGTAAATTTTTGAGTCTCTCTATATCTAAAACTTTTAATCAGACCTCTACAAAAATTCGCGTTAGAAGTTAATTAATCATGCTATTTAACTTTGTTATTCAACTACCTTACACTATAAGACACTTTCAAACCGTTTCCCTTGATATCATTTATGTTAAGATCTAATAATTGTTACGAAAGTTATTAAAGGTGTCCCTTTTTATTTGTGTGGTTTTTTTTTTTTTTTTTTTTTTTTTTTTTTGGCCTACTGGCCGAATATGGTCAACTGAATGAGAAAATTTACGAGTGAGATTTCTCCCTAGGGAGTAATTTCCTTCCAAAATCAATAGTTAGAGGTAGGTGGTTGAGGCATGTAGCACCGCTGAGCATCTACTTCCTGATCTGGTCACTGAATAGGTTAAATATATCTTCTAATGTGTCCTTGAATGGAAGAAGACAGACAGAAAATAATCCGATATTTAAGATATTTTCTTACATTCTAGAATTTATATAGTTTTGGTGGGCAATTTTTGTCAATCAATAAGACTGTGAATATTTGAAATAAGTTCAGTGAGACTCCACTTAATACCTCACATCCATTACCTGTCAAAATACGTAGAGATGTTCTGTTATTACTTTTCCAATGAATCGGTTTTCTATAATTCCTTGCATCCAGATAAATTCAAACTTAGTATTAATATGCATAATTTTTTGATTTTACTTAATTTTTTTAATTATTCTGTACTAATCCAATCTTAATATCCATTTTTATGTTCTCTAAAATTGATGTGTTAACGTTATTAGTATCTGGATGGTTGTCACCATCTTGTACAAACAATTAAATGATTTTTATTGTGCTATCTTTCAATATGCCTTTTATTTGTAGTTAGTTGGAGTGCTTTTCTTATGTTTCTTCTTTAAAATATAATGAAATATAATAAGTACATCCATTACTCACAAAAGTACGTAGAGATATTCTGTTATTACTTATCAAATGTATCGGTTTCTATAATTCCTTGCTTGCAGATAAATTCTAACTTAGTCTTAATATGCATAATTTTTCGATTTTATTTAGTTTTTAAAATTATTCTGAGGTAATCTACGCTTAATACCCCTTTTAATTCTCTAAAATTGATAGATTAATATTATTAGTATCTGAATGGATGTCATCATCTTGGACAAACAATTAAATAATTTCTGTAGTCCTATCTTTTGCTATGCCTTTTATTTTTAGTTGATTGGTGAGATTTTTTATACGTTGTATCTTTAAAATATAATTAGCTGTAATATCAGTCATTACATTATGCAAATATTTGTTATAAAACTTAAATTCTCCAGTTTGATGCCATATAAAACCTCATTTACTCAGGCATATGAAGCAGATAATTATTTTCTTCAGACAAATATTGCGCAATATTTTTAACCTCAGAATTTGTGAGTATAAAAATTCTGAATCAGCAACAGAATATTTAATAAACACTTGTTTTATAATTACCCTATTCCACCTTTTTATTTTGCGTAGTTAAAAGTAAGTACCCTTTTTATTATACTACGTATCATAACTTTCTGATAAAGGCACGCTTAAGAGAAAATGACTAATGTAAAAGTAATATTTACATAAATTATAATTATATAATTACTGGTATAAAATAGCCCATGGCTATGGTCTAACATAATTTGATAAACAAATTAACAATTTAAATCAAAATAATTAACTGAAATTTAATACAAATATAACTTTAATCCAAAATGATATTGTACTTCTGTAACATCATGCACCTCAACAGAAATAAATACTTTATTTCTGTTGAGGTCTATGACCAAATCGCACAATCTAATTCTGCAGGATAGATACATTTTTATTCATCATTATTTCCTTGGTCATTGACTATTTCGTAAATAGGAAAATCTAGTTATTTTCGGCCTAATCATATATAACTAATGGAGAGAGCATTAACCCATGAAAGTTTCTACTTCCCATATAAATTAATCCTTAGAGATAACTAATTTAATGATAACAATAAAATAAGTAGTATAAAAAAAAAAAAAAAATAAAATCACTTAATAAATAATTTTCATTAATTTTTTTTAAGTTTATCTGGTGCCATCTATTGGTAGATATATGCAACTTAAATCTAAAAAAAACACTAAAATTAATTAACTAAATTTAATTACTAAATTAATATTTGAAAAAACTGTATTAACATCAAGTGTCACCCACGACAAGTTAAAAAAAATGTATTTGAACTTGAGTGGATGAATAAAAATTATTCTATTAAGAACTGAAAATTTGAACAAGATATATACAGGGAGAGTGTGAGCTAATAGAAGGAATTGAAAAATAAAACAATGCCATTTTATAACTCGTTTGGACATAATAACAATATGAAAAATATCTTTTCTTAATCCAAGTCATATACTCCATTAAACTTTATAATAATTTTTATATACTGTATTATTTCTTTAGTAATAACTTCGGATATCACTGTTCATATATTCTAACCATTTCCTTTTACACTTTCTATAGAAATATTTAACAGTATTGCAATTTATTTTATGGTTTTAATAATTAGAGAACAATATTTCTGTCTACGATACAATATTTCTAATCTGCAGTTTGAATCGGCTTGCTAAACTAGTAATATCTTCCCAGTCTGTTTTAATAGCTAGAGTTTCGGAAAGATATCTATTAGAAAATGATTACCTGCAAACGAAACTATTATAAACCTAATGGTGATCATAAGAATTTGCCTTCTATGTTATTAAGTAACAAGTCTTTTATGTAAGGAATGGTAATATAGTGTATTCTTTGAAGATCAGGAGGGGAAAATGTCGCATCATTTAGTTTTGAATGGCTTTCAGAATTATGGAAGTCATGCTTGCGAACTCTGTCTAAGAGTGCAAATAAAAATACTAAAGATACACAGACATATAACATTTATACCTCTTTCATTTATTTCCATTAAATTACAATGGATAGTATATCTAACATCTTAATTTATTTTACATAAGAAATAAATTATATCGATCGAACATATCACATCGATTAATTGTTTTTTTTTCCCTCGAAGTTTTGCGGTCCACTAACATATGCCATGAATAGAATATCGAAGAATTTCAAGGAACAAATCTTCCAACAAAAGTTAAAAGGTAATTGTTAGAACTTTTTGGCATTTGGGAAAATATTCAAAATCAGACCAACTGACTTATGGTGTTTGACACTGGCATATATCTCACTATAGTTTTCAAGTTTCCTTAGGTTTGTTGCACGATAATTCAAATAGTGTAACTGCTGTTTTTTTTATTACTAAGGATAGGATTATTGAAAATTGTACAAGTTTTTTCTTATAATATAGAGAGGAAATAAATTGAGTTAAAATAGTTGTTTATTGTGCGTAGTTCTGAAACCAAACAGGGGAATACATGTAGCTAGAAGATAGTGAAACAGTGATAGTGCTCTATGTACTTCATTAGGTGTGCAAATATCCCAGTGGTAAATAAGTTCTTGATCAGTATTTTTGAGTATATTAATGTCGACCAAACCAAGCGCAGTGTTCATTCTTGATTTCATTTTAGGATATGTATGATTTCATTTCAAATGAACAGTTGAATGCATTGGAATAACGGATGTCGTTACGCTTTTAATGCTATTAAGCATCTCAATAAATACTAGAACACAGAAAGAAAAGTGGACAACACATCACTGAGACATAGTATTTAAATCTATGCACAAATTTAAGGAAAAATGTCTTTCGTTTACTATTGAAATATTTTACAATTTGTTATTTCGTAAACTATTCAGTTACAGAATAGCATAATTTTTGTGTAACTAACTCTGTATGGTACAGGAATACGATACAAATATTTCTGAAAAAACTCCCAGAATGCATTGCTTCTATCAACAGTGTTTAAAAAGAAGAAAGTTCTCAGATTTAATAATGCCTTACATAATTAAGTAAATTCGAATAATTATCCATTAATAAATCCATGCTACTTATATTATAAACTTAAAACAAACTGAGAAAGATGTTAAATTAAAACATTCAATTTTTAATACAGCATAACTCATGCTGAATTTTAAAAATAGTTTACGTGCCGAAAAATGCAAAATGTTTTTTTTTCTTTGTACGCAATGTATAGGAAATTATTGTGATATATTGTCAATGCGAATTAGAATTTTGAATTGTTTTGAAGCGAACTATTTTATATGACCAACAATAAAGCGGCATAAAAAAGGAAATAGAAATAAGCAGGGACAAATTCCCAAGAAAAATGCATCCTTTCAACCGAAAAAGACGAGTTATATACTGTTGAAAAGTATAGCACAAAAGTCATGACAAATGTAAAAATGAATGCATGTTGTTTTTTTCTATGTTAAGCACGAAACGGAAAGAAGGCATTATATTTTCAAGAGTTGTTTCCGTCACTAAAAATATATTTAAAAGTTTTGTATTTCAAGTGAGAATAATTTGTTTTTGAAAGTTTTAAAAAGCATGTTTAAAAGCTTTATGTTTTCTACAAACACTTGAAAACTTCACGCATCCAAAGAAACATTACTGGTTTTTTTTTCGCATTGCTGTCAAATGATGAAATAGTCCATTAAGATAAAAATTGCATAAGATATCAAATAATAAATTTAAATTGACATAATAACTGAATAAGATAGTAAATCATAAGTTTTAATTAATTTAATGAATAATTACTACTTTAACAATATAATCAAACATATCTATATCACACTATTAAAGGTTAAGAAGACTATATAAAAGACTAACGACGTATTATCAAATATATTTCGATGGTTATATTTTACTTAAAAAAAGCTTCAGAAGAAGTTCCAAATTTAGAAAAAAATCGTGTAAATTCCACTGTCGATACAAAGTTATGCATATACAAATATTTCTTCAAAGATAAGTGAGTCTTTCTTTTAAATAAGAAACCAATATTTTACAATATCAAACATAATAAATAACCTGATGGATATTCAATAAAAAAGTCCCATATTTATAATTACAATTCTAAAATTGCAATGAAGCAGAAATTAAGAGACAAATTAATATGTATTTTTATTTATATAATATATTCATAATATAATTAAATAAATCTTTTGAGGATACAAAAAATATTAAAATTAAATATTTTCTTTAGTATTCTCATCTAGGAATCCAAATAGACATTAGTAGAATAATTCTATTATTTCTTTATTTCAGCCAGCAATTTGAGATTTAGATCTGAAGGTCTTAAGTTAGATATCCCAAAAGTTTAAACAATAAATCAGTGTGATAGAAAATTTATATGCTTTCGCGTTAGGAGGGAGGAGTTAATTCTCAGATTTACTTATCAGGATATCCATTCCAAATGTTATGACAAAATGATAGTTAAAGAAACAACCATCATATAGACTACGCTTAAAGCTGAATCCCCTATACGTCTTTACTTCTAATGCATATGATTTCAGATAGAAATTCTGGGAATTTACAAATAATTTATTCCAAGCTTATTTCATAGTTCTTAACAATAACGTTTATAGAAAAAAAACATTCTTTAAAAATAATTGTCTATCTTGTTAAGCATTAATTAGTTGAATTCAAGATTTTAATGATGTATCTTAATAATGATAACATAATATAATTAAGAGAACATTTCTACTTTTTTTCTTTTTATCTTATCTTCAAGAAACTCAACCATCCATCTTAACTTCCTGAAACATAAAGGTTAGAAATAATCTACAAACAGAAAAACTCTTCCAATATATCACTCAGTTGCTGTCCTAATATAACACATATCCTTATTATCACACATTCCATTTAATATCCGTTGTATGGAAAGATGTAGTTTATCACACAATCATCAAACGACTTGTAAGGATACTAATCAATAACAGAAGAGTTAGATAAATAAATATACTACGTACAAGAAGATTCCTATTCTTTATACTTTCCCACGAACTAATGTATTAGATATCAAAACTATACATGTAATAAAGAATTCAGCAGCAATAATATATAGCAGAATTTTTGTATCAAGGACTTTGAATACATAAATTTAGGATGGTTTTGAACTATATATAATAACTAATATGCCCATTAATATGATGTAAATATTGTATCTAAAAACTTTATTTTTTGAATTGTAGACGAAAGACCAAAGTACAACGACTATTTTCTCACATGCTTCATTTTTAATCTATGAGGATTCTAGATTTAGCGAACCTTATCTCAAATATTTTCGCTTAAAAGTAGATTTTCCAATTAAATATCATAAAATGCTTTTCTGAGAATATGACATCTTATTCTACTTCAATGGCGAATCAGCGCCCTGGTGGGCCAAGGTCTCTGCCTATAGGCAGATTTTGAGACAGGAATTGTTTTTAGAATATGACTAGATAAAAGAAAAAAAAACTCAGTAATAAATATCTCGTAAGAATATTATACTTTTAGAGTATGTTCATGTACTGATTTTTGAAAAAATACGATATTAAAATAAAATTTGATGGTTAATTTCATTAATTTTTTTTGCTGTTATTTAACATCTTGTTGCACTAATAGAATCAATGCTGTCATAAAATAGAAAACATTACGGTAAGTAGGATATTAATTTAAATTGTCTGGCTTAGAAGTCTGGATTTTCTGGGTTTTTTTTTTGTATATTTTTGTTATATATATTCTTTATTTTTATTATCATTATATTATATTATCATCTTTTTTATATTATATTAGAGAGAGAAAAATAGGATTATTTGATTTGTTCTGCAATTCTGTATTGGAACCGAATGCAATTTAGTAATCAAATATTGCTTAAAAAGAACAGCCTTATTCTCTGATCTGAATATGCATAAAATAGAGGCGTACAGAAAACTCTATTTGATTTTAACGCAAAATAATGTTCAATATCTACGGGAATCCTTTAAAAGCTATGCAACCACGACAGCAATGTTCGATGTTCAGAACGATGATGTCTGTTGACTCACTTGGTAGCACAGACCATTGTTGTTTTAAGGCAGTTCGGAGATACTGAAGGATTGCAGGGTACGGGTTAAACACTGAAATGTTTATCATAAGAATCCCAATCATACTCAATCAGGTTCTAGTTCGGATTCTAGTCGTGCTAGACAACCTATACGCAGAGTAACCTCTTCATGAAGTTATTTATCCACCAACGTGCTCCGTGTAGTTAAATAGCATCGTATTGTAAAATAAGGTAATCCACAACTGTATTTTGTGTATGCACAAACAATTGGATCTAGAATGCCGTCTCTATATAACTGAGGAGTAATGGTCCCCCGGAGAAGATATACAAATCTGTCAGATAATCCAAAGAGATATCTGTTCGGATACTTAAACTTTATTTTCCAAACCTATGTATTTCAAAAATAATAACGAGATCCACAGAAGACTTATTGAAAGACGACCACCATTGACATAATTCACTGCCCCTCTAAAACTTTCAATTTACTAGTGTAATTTAAATGATATTATACTATGTTGGCTATCCGGCATACAAGCTCCTAAAAGTCTATTGTGGGGATTGCATCTATTGCGGTGAGTGTAGTATGGTGAATTCTATCTGGATATCAGTTTAGATTTATTGCTAAAAGACCACTTCTCTCTGGTGGGTTGATGTAACGTTTCTGTGCCACCGTGCAAATAGTGCAGTTTTAGTTCTAAGACTTCTTTATAAAAGATGATTCTGTTCTTACGAATGATTTCTCCAATCTTTGAATTATAGAATAAATATTGAACCTTTTTTTTATACATGGAGTTGACTTTGTCTCGCTCTGTTGGTTCAATAGCACGTCATTATAATTATTCTAATAAAAGATATCAATACTAAAATTTAACTACGCTCTTTCTACTTGCAGAAACTACAGATCCATTAAAAGACCATTTTTTCAGCAATTTTTCATATGAAATTTAACATTAATTATGTGAATACCATATTCTGATATGGCACGAATACTGGGATTAGGGTTCTTAGTTTTCAGATTCTCTCGGTTTAATTAAATTATTAAGAAGATGAACAGAGTTTCAGTAGATGAACTGCAATTTTTGTGACTTAATATTTTTTTTTTTTTGGAAACCAGTATAAATATATATGGGGTAGATTGATGAATCTGCCGAATGTATCGGATAAGGTATACATAAATTAGTGCACATAAAATTAACCAAAGCAAAGAAAAAAAATTAACGTATAATTAAAGTCGTTTATAATACAATTAGTCATTTAATAGTGAAATCTATTTACTTCAGATCTCACATTCTGATTATTAAGTTTCCAAAAATGATTAAAAAGACTACACAGTATTAATAAAAATTTGTGAAATTTTTGCAGCAAAGCAGGAATTTATGTATGTACTATTTTCGTTAGATAAATTACATTACGTCAAGATAAAATATGGAACAATATTCATGCAATATGGAACAATTGTCTTTTCTCCAATATTATTTAGGGGTTGCCATGGTAACTTTAACATTCCTGCTAGAGCTTATATTATATACATTAATTATACTTTCAATTAAAATTTCAACACTACGAACAACTACTCAGAACCCAACCAACATACCTGAAATTTACCAGATGACAGTGGTAGCATATACAAATGATTATCAGCAAAGTGTGTACAAACAATTAATTCTATTAAATCCAGAGTATGTACAAAAGTTAAGCATGGGGGAAATAATTTTTTACATTTATTATATTTGTATTTTTTTATTGCGGTAGAAATTATTATTTCTAAAATTAATTTAATTTTAAAAAAGAAAATATGATTTTTTTATGACGACTCAATTTACATTTATCGTTATAACTGTGTTCTGATGGCACGATGTTAGCGACGGCATTAGTTGCGTTCTCAATTTTGAGATAAAGAGTTTTTAGTCCTGAGTGCCTATTAATAAGACGTAAGAAAGATAAAATTCGCTTAAGTATTTTGCATTTTTGGCACTAAAATTGTTAAATTAAATTTTAATAGCATACATTTAAAATAGTTTCATTAAAATCAAGAAAATCAAGGTTTTTAAATTGTATGTATAATTATACTGCTCAAAACAATTAGAGCATATTATGATTTTGGGTATAAACTATGGATAAGAAAATGTTTTGGTGGTATATAGATGCTGTAAGAATGAGAAAAGAAGAAGCAAGGAATAATTAAATTTTACTGACTATATTAGTTGGTGAAAAAAGGACACTTCGTGCATTTTATAGAAACAAAAAAAACAAAAAATGTGATACCTCGGGTACAAACGAGTTTTAGTAGGAGCTATGTTTTATGTTTGTGTGTTTCCAAACCATGTTTCAATATGATTATCAAATAATTTAGTATTTTGTGACTGACATATATTTATTGTAATATAATAATATTATCTCTATTTTGAAATATTTTTAATCATAAAAATTAAATATTTCTTGTTTTTGATGTCTTCAAATTTCACGTTATACCATAATTAATAAATTGCTTTTTAAACACTAAAAATTTAAATAAATTAACAAATAATTAAAAAGATAATACTTTAAAATTTACTTAACTTTAATTGAAATGCTATAATCTCTTATAAAATTAATTTGAAAAAAAAAGTACGTAGAAACAAAAAACAATTTAGATAATTAAAACAATTATTTAGCATCAAAAGACTTTTCTTGTACTATTATATTTTTTAAAGTCAATTCTTGTCTTAAATCACAAATTTTAATTTAATTTCACAAATAAAAATAAAAGAATGTGTAAAATTTCAATCACAGTAGTTGTTATTTCAAAGTAAATTCGGTGATAAATTCAATCATAGATATATAAAATATATAATAATTAATATATATATATCTACTTTGCGAGATCTAAATTGAAGATGTGTTGCCTGTTCCCACCGAGGCGAGAGACGTGAAGATGCAAGAGGCAAGCGACCAAATTTTTTCGACCCTTCACAGCGAAACGTCAGAAATAGCATTACGCTAGTGAAAACCGCTTGAAGTTGAAATGGGCTACTCCACGCGGCGAACTGCAAACCGGTTTCAGGTGACCGCGGTGAGTCAAATTTGGTCGCTTAAAAGCCTTAAGAAGCAAATTCAGTAAATTAAAACTTACAAGTTAACATTTTTTTTTTTTAAATAAATAATTTTAAGTATGTTAAATTAAAGAATACAATTTTAAAAAAAAATATAGAAAAGTTTCTGAAATACGTATGCTAATTTACATTAAAATTTAGTAGTCTGTAAAAATCTGAAATCAGGGAATCTAAATAAAAAATTAAATTTTAAAAATAAACGAATCAAAAATATGGAGATAACTATAGTATTATAACAAATATAAGACAGATATGTTAAGTGCTTCTATAAAATGTTATGTTTCAGCAATATTTTGGAATATCGGTATAAGAAAATTTTTAAAAAAACATGTAAATACTTATATATTTTAATTCTTAAAAAGGGAAATCCAAAATTAATACAGGAATATTATTAAATGCTGATTTTTTTGTAACAGTACTTGTAATCAATATTTTGTAACTTTTTGCTCAAATGTCAAACTGTTGTTCAGAAGAGCCGGGGTTAATTGCGATACCAATATGAATAGAAATAGATATGATTTGGATACGCTTTCTATTCTTTTTCATTGTTATACTAAATTTGATGATTACAATTAATTTTTTTGTCCCTATTTAAAAAACAAAAGACAGTATGGCACCTATTTGTTTGATACTTTTACAAATATGAACTTATACATGCGAGTAATGTTGAATTATCTAAACTTCAGAAATAAGTTTCCTAATTTAAGTTGTCTTCAACAACTACAGAGAATTCATGTCGATTCTCAATATGGAATTTCATATCATTTTGCAATTTCCACCAAACTTGATACATAGGTATATCTGCCATTATCCACATACACTTGGTAGTATAACTGTGAAAGTCTACAAAAATTCTTAATTCTATGGAACATATCACCATCATTCAAGAACTAAATTCAATTGGCTATATATAATTCTAAGTAACATTTTATATGATACAGTAATGTGTGCCTTATAAAAGACTGCTCATCCATGAACCCTCAAATTTCCAATATATAAGGGATCGTTTTGTACATACAGCACATCTCGAGCATTGCTATAAATCATTATAAATGGATTTTGTTGATAATGTATGATTGACGATCCATTACAGCAGTTTATGACTCTGGTATGTGAAGAGGCCTTGGACAATAATAGCTACTACATACACCCACTACATAAATGTTTTCAAACAAATATATCAAAAATCACTTCGAGTCAAAGTCAGTAAAATCCATAATCTGCTTAAAGTATATATTTGTATTTTGTAACGACATATCTGCACCTTTCTGTTTTTTATTGTTATAAATCAGTACTTAAGGTATTCGTTTAAGCCATTTGATTTTTTTTTTGAGTTTTAGACACATTGTTCAAAGAATATTTATAACTACTATACAAAATTTTGAACAATTATAACTTTCAATATATATATATATATATATATATATTTTGTGTTTCTATGTATCTATTGTATTCCAAAGTAATTTAAAAACAAAAAACTTAACGTTTTTTCCGTATTACTTATACTCCTGTTACTTCGTGTTTAGAAAAAAAATTACAAACATAATCATATTGATTCCTTTATAATTAAACAGAAACTATTTTCTGTCTTCTAGCGCCATCTTCTGGCTTGAAATTGAATTTTTAAATTTAAAGTTAATTAAAATTTATTAATTAAATTACTGTTAATTATTTCAAATATTCAATTTTGAAGTTTATTTGATTGTAATATTTTTAAATTTATGTTTTGCTTCTTTGAAATATTATTAATTTACATAGTTACTTGCATAGTTATTTTTTATTATTTTTCATTTACAAATATTTGGTAATTTTTTTTTCTATTTTTCACAACTACAATTCTTAATCGTTACCAGTGTTCGGCAAGTGTTATTTTTAACATTCCTTTGCACTTTCTTGACAATTTAAAATTAACAAAACTAACATCAAAAACAATCAAAAAAATTATCATGAATTATTTTTCCATCAGAGTGTTTGTTAACAAATGGAACATAATAGAACTACAAAAAATAACTGAGCTGTAAATGATGGATATGTTCATATACTTTAATTCTATGAGTGAAATTTAAAAAAAATGTTTGATTTTTTGTAGCCAGGGTAACGCCGAGTCTATTTCTGCGGGAAAGCTAAATTGCCGGATTTGTCCGGTTGGTGTTTAAAAAGACAAATATTTTGAAGATCAGCATTCCAGGGTCTGTAATATATGAATATCTTCTTTCTAGGAAATTAGTAATTCTGTATATCCTGCTTCCATCAATAACTAACTGTTAGATAACACGATTGTAATTATGCAGGGTTACGGGGTTAGAAATCTTTCTTTTTAGCTTTAAATAGGAAGAATATAGTTTTATTCAAATCAGGGAATTTGACAATTTCTACTAACATTCAAAAAATTGCAGATCTCAGAAGGTAGGTTCACAATAGAATCTTCTAGCAAGATAAAATTGAAATCCAATTTTTCTAATCGATTGAGATCCATCACAGAACTAATGAATGCTGTCTACTCGGTTTTTTCCCAAAATTATGACAATTTAAATTGGTTAAGATATTGGAATATTCTTAACGAAATTAATACTTACCGTTATTATCAGGTATATTAATTGAATACAAATATTTTGATACCATAGTAAATTCTGTTGTAGTCGGTAATTAACCATTATAGTTCCTTAACTCACTTGATCTTTTTGGATTCTCACTATATCGAATATTCTTAAATTGGGATCTCTAATAATTTCGCTATGGAACCTCAATCCGCCAAGAATTTGCAATTCTTAAGTCTGCTTGTAAGGAAAATGCTGAGCGTTCCAAGTGACTTTAAAACAGGAAAGGTGAAGACTGAATTAGTTTTTATCCCACTGATACAACTCATTCCAACGAATCTCCCTTTTAGCTGAAGATATTACAATTTCTAGTGAAATCTAAATTCGTGGTCACTATTTGCAAGTTATAAGGGCAGACTATTAAGTAATGCGGAGTAGATTTGAGATTGTCATGTCTTTCTCAAGGCCAAATTGTTCACAAAAGAATTTATTTATTCTTTCATCTGAAGGTGAAACTATGAATGTTGGTTTGAATCAGACTTTGAATTTATATTAAATTTGAAAAATGCTTTATTTTATATACAGTTTACGTATATTATTTTAAATACCTATTAATAAAATTACTTGAACTCTCTATTATATTCATTTTTCTGTTATACATTCGCTTGTTTGACAAAATATAAAAAACAAATAATAAAATAATAAATACCCATGCAAAGCCGAGTAAACAGCTAGTAATTTATAGAAGAAAATAAAATTAAAAATTAATGCTTGTAAGAAATAGAAATTACTGGATTTTTTACAAATATAAAAAGGCTTACAATACACTATTTGTTATAATAAAATCTATATTTAAGTACCTACATTTTTAAGAAGCGGCTAGTTTTTTTTTTTTTTTTTAAGTATTAATATAATTTTGAAATTTACATAGCACTAATGCATCTATATTAAAATGATAAAATATAAGTCATTAATTTTAAAATTTAAAAGTTTAACCTATTTTTTTTTCATTTTAAGATATTATACTGCTTAATTTCATTAAATATTTTGCCTTAGTTTTTCTGAAACAATTAATAATCAATGAAATCCGGTAAAACTTTTTTATAAAATTACTTGTTTACTTACAGTGTTATTTAACAGAAATTATTTTTTCATTTTTATATTTGTGAATTAACACCTTAATATCAATATATTTATTTTCGAAACGTTAAAATAATATTCTCTTTTAGAAAATAAATAATATGAAATTAAATTTATATAATATAATATTAAAGTTATATATAATTTTATATGGGCGACTTAATTTATTATATATTATATATATTTATACACATATAAAATTTATATATTATGTATTAAAATTGTTGAATTTTATTTTTTATTCTTTATATATTATTAATAAAATCACATTCTATTTAAGGAAATATATAAAATGTTAAAAATTTTTTTAAATACTTAACGGCTATAAAACTGCTTTTAAAATGGTTATTTTATATACCAATTAAATATTTTATGTTTGGCTAATACTTTATTAACGTTGCTATTTATTATAAGTAAAGAATACATTTTTTTATTAGGAAACTATATGTATTGTAAAAGTTAAACATTCTACAGAAATTATTTATGTAAAAACTAATGGACTTTGTAGTTTTCTACAGTAAAAGTCATTGCCTTAAAACAAATTACCATTTACTGATGCAAAGTTAAAAATATTATTAACTACTAAAATGAAAAATATATATATTATACTTTCCTAGACACAAAGCAGAATGTAAAATCCAGACGGTGTTATAAAAATGACACCCTTGTATGTTTCTTTTATTAGGATTATTTATGTATATGTTTATTTATTTATTGGAGATGTTCTTTCACTTCTCTCTTCTCATTCATAGAATAAATAAAAATAGCAAACTATTTCCAAAGAAATTAATTTTGAATATTTCTCAGCAACAATTACTGAACCTTTGAATTAGGATAAATTCAAAACATTTATTTCTTTAATATAACGGAACGGATTTTTAAATAAATAATACTTTTAAGAATGAAGTATAGGGAAGGAAGTTAATGAAAGAAAAAAACTTATTTAGTATTTTAAGCTTCTTTTCTAGTAATGTAATAATAAAAATTGTTTAAAACAAACTTTTAATAACTAACTTTTTATTTTATGAGAAAATTAATTTAATTAACTTTTTTCTATGTTATGAGTAATGTGTTGGTGAATTTTTATTGGTGCTATTCTAAAAAGAATGCTGCTATATTTTTAATAGAAAATATTCTTTATAAAAATATGAAATTTTTAGTTAATGGAATTCTTCTTTTTATTACTATGAGGTTGATGTACTTAATCAAAAAATAAAATTTTGGTACTTAATTTAATTTATTTTCTCCCATTCTGCACTTTATTTATTTATTTTTCTTTTATTGCAAAATAAAATGTGTAAAAACCCTATATATATATATATATACGCTTGTTTCCCTTTTTGATATTATTTTATAGTACATATTTATCGCTTAGTTATTTAGTTTATAGTACACATTTATTCTATGAATATATAATTTAATATATACATGCTTATTATAATACAACTATGAAACGCATGTAATAGGATTCAATGTAATTTATCACATGTTAGAAATTTTAACTCTAACATATGAAAAATATATATTACTAAAATATATATATATAATCATAATTAAAATTTAACATAATATATGTAACTAACATATGGAAAATTGTCACTGTAAAGAAAACATTAAAAAAATGATTTAATTTTTTATATAAATACAATTTTTATTATATGTTTGTATTGATATTTATAAAAAAAAGTAATGTTTTTACTTTCTAAAAATATTAAAGAAGAATGTGAGTATTTTATAAATAGTCATACAATTACGTTTAAATATATTTACAATAAACCATTTAATGCCAATTGAAAGACGTTGATTTAACAATGTATCATTCCAAAACAGTTCCACTGAAGGAAAGACGAGCGAAAGGATTATTTTTGAACGTTAACACCCATTATTTCTTAAAATAGCTCACTGGATCGAAGTGCTATCTTTAAGCTGCGAATTCATTCCAGCAAGGCATTAAGACACTTAGCAGAATAGTTTTTTAAAGCTTAGAAAAGTTTCCGGAACACAAAAGAAAAAATACAATAAATAATAAATTAGTTACTAACAGTTTCAATCATAGATTTCGTTGAAAAGATGAACAAATACGAAAAGTTGCACACAATTGAATATTTTAATTGTTATCCTTTATAAAGGCAATTATGTAACAGATACAACGTTGATCAGGACGACTAAAGCTTAATGATTAATGGGGCCAGCTGATAGCGTCCATGTATTGTAATCACAATTTTAAAAGAAAATCATTAAAGATGTAGAGTAGTAGTTAGCACCTTCCTCCTCAATCCTCAAGCTAGGTTTGGTTTAGCTTGTCATTCTACTGTCATTTTGTGCATTCTTTGGGCTAATTAGACTGCCACCTACAGTTTTACGTGTATTCGGTAGTACCAACAAACATTCTTGCCACCGCCATAATTTGAACCTGAAGCCTCTGATATCATAGGCCAGAGCTCTAGCCAATTATCCATCAGGCCGCCCTGAAGCTAGGACGTCGCATTTATTGCATTTAATCATTTATCACCAGGAATAGTTGCGACATAAATATTGTAGCCTTCTTGTCAGGATTGAATGTCAAATTTTGAAAAAAAGTAACATCGCGTGGCATTTCTCCGGCCCTTGTCCGGTCTGGCTTATATTTAACATTATCATCTAGGGGCTTGAATGACTGAATGTCTAGTGCTCTGGCGCTTGGTGCCACAGGTTTCAAATTCGAGTCCCGGAGATGCCATGGATGCTTGTAGTGGATCGGAATCTACTTTCAACAATAGGTCGCTGTCTAATATGACTATAGAGCGCCACGGATGCAAATCAGAATTCTACCTATGGGTGTTCCATCACAACAGAAGCTACCCCCTTTCCCTTCAAACTTGAGTTCATACGGGTTAGTGGGTTTGGCCTAGATTACTGTCATGGGGGCTAACAGCAACGTTATCATCCAGGTATATGCACCGCAGTATTAGGTTTGGATTCCGAATTTGGAAAAAAAAAAAAAACTTTCTAATTTTTAAACATAACACAATATCCACCAAACTAATTCATTTATAAGACAAACTATCTTTCCAAAATAAAACATAAAAGTAGCATTACAACTAAATTAAAAAAATAATTCCATTGCTCAAATGAGTCCTTCTACCATTACACATTTCCTTAAATAAGTCATTCGCCATTTTCCATTTGTTTAAATGAGTCATTAGAAAACGCAACCTATCCACAGTTCTTTTCATTTTTACTATAACACTTTTAATAGAGAATCAAACTTCTATTTTAATCGTGGCACTTAATAATATGCACGCTGTTGTTATGACTCAGTGTCGATTGATATGGTCAAAGCCTCATGTTTCATTAATTCACATTTGGTAAATAATTGGTGCACTTCGCAAATGATTATTGGTATACGTTGAATGATTTATAGCATATTAAGGTCATAACCACCCCTTATTGGCGTGTAATTGCACTCTTTCTGGTTTATTGTAGCAAATGAAGATATCGTATTGGTATCTAAAATAAGTGACCTCCTACGAAACATTTCAGAGCTAATTGCTGCTACTTTAACAAAGTTTACCCTGAGTACTTAATACATTGTAACATAAGAGACTTGTTTGTTACAGAAAATCGATTTTGCATAATTTTATCACAACCGAAGAGTTAATATTCTAAACTAATCATATTTACGTATTTTATCACGTCAAACTTTAAACTTGAAGTAGTTCAAGATTTTCAATTTATAAAAGATAAAGTATTTTTTAAAGATATAGATGTATTATGAAATATAAAGATATTCATTAAATTAAATATAATAAATTGATAACTTATTTCGAATCATAAAAAAAAAATCTTGAATTTGCAGGTGATAATTTTAACACATCATTTGAAACAATTGAACATTTAAAGATGTTAAAAAGTTCATTAAAATTTGTTCCATGAGACTGTTTAAATATATATATATATATATATGTATTTACATATTTACATTAATCAAAATAATAAAAATGCATACAGGTTGGTTTAATACATGAAAAAATAAAAATACATGATATACAACCTCCAACTTAAGGGCGATTTTTGAAGAGAAACTTTTTAGTTATGATAATAAAACATGTTGTTTACAATATAGACTCGTGTAATGATGGTTATTTAGGTGCGGCATCTAAATAGATACAACTCGTTCATTCGAGGGTTAAGAAGCTGTTCAGATAAAATACATTTTCAGGCTTGTTTGAGGGCACAGCTGATTATTTAAATGAGTACTTGCCTTCAACGGCTGAACTTTGTATTATTTTCCTTCTTCCTTTTTCTTATTGTAAGCTTAATAAATGTCTTCTCGATAACATATAATTTTTATTCATGAAATTTAAAAAATACCACATTTGTTAGATTGCAAAATGAAATAATACGCTAATAAACATTTTTAAAAAGTCCAAACGGCAAGCTTATAACCCCAGTTTATCAAAACTCTGTTTACTCATTTGGAAGGAATTAATTACAATTTTTGGATGTATATTTTTTCAAGTTCTCAAATAGATTTTAAAACTGAATGCAAAAAAAATATAACTAGTTTCATAGTTTCATTCTATATTAGATGTATACTAAATATTTTTCTATAATCTTCTTCATAAATCCTGCTTTCCTATAAGCGATTTTACTTTTTTTATTCATAACATTAAAACGGAGTGATTAAACACGTGTAGTTTCCTATTAAAAAAAACTAGTTTAAGACTGAGCGATGTAACATCTAATTTAGTAACCTAATGAATGTTTAATGACGATTCAAAAAAATTTTAGTATCGGGATTATTTAATCAATTTAAAGTGTTGCCAATTTGAGGGAGGCCAACATCTTCGATCCATAATTTTCTATAAAAGTTCGGATGAAAAACTATGATATCCCCTCAATCTACGAAAAAGGAAATTTAAAATCAGTAACAACAGTAAGATATGCGTAGGATGTTGCTCAAAATGACGTTTCACATCTAGGCAAGCATGCTTGCGCCTGATCAGAAATTATTGTGTGTACAAGGTGAATGCAGCATTCAGACGAACGACTTAATCCTTGATATGTGGTAATTGCTATTCGATGAACAAATTACTGTAGATGCAGCCATAGAAATAAGTCAAATAATTGTATCTGATGATTGTGGTGGCCACACAACTAATCCACCCTTTTTCTGATTTAGCGGCCACTAATCCATATCAAATTAATCACTTAAACGAGCTTAAATGTGCCGGCGTTTCATCATACTGAATCTATAGATAATGTATCCATAATAAAGGTATGCCATCTATAATAAATTAGTACATAATTGAGTGATACCAAGTACATCGATGCCCTGTGGGATATTGAGGTAGTAACTAAGGTTCAACAATGTGATGACCTAATATTCAGGCCTATATATATATAATGATCAGTGAAGATCGGCAGATTGAATTTAATATTAGACAGTTATTACACATGGCTGTTGTTATTGTTGATTAGTACGGTACTTGTAAGAAATGCTTCTTCAGATCATAAGGTAAGTATAATGAAAGCTTTATTGGATTTATGTTTTGAAACACTATTACATACATGAATTCCTTATTGACACTATTTGGAAACAGCAGTTACGCGGTGTTGTAACGGAAGGAATATAGCATCGTTTCCAATAATATCTTGTGTGTTTCAACCAGTTGCTATATTACATCTTACAGTTCTGTTTCATCAGAAGTCTACAGAAGTTTCTTCCACCTATATGGTGGTGATTGGTTAGAACTTTTTAATATCCAACCTCTAGATGATAGCCAAGATGATCCAACTTGTAGATGATAATCTGGATGATAGCTTAATGGATACCGAGAGATGTTTAAATAGAGAGTTTGTAAAACAGTTCTATTACACAACACTGAGAGTAAGTATATATCGCAATATTTGGGAAATAAATAAATTACGATTATGTCAAGATTACCCATCATTTATAACAATGCAATATCAACTACAACTATTTAATCGCGTCTGTCTTTAAATTTTTCCCACTTTTGCAAGCTTAAGACTACAATTTTTATTGTATTTTTTTTCTTTATTTTCTTAAATATTTTTATTTCTCATCCATTCTGCCATTTCACATAAATCAGTTAATCTTATTTTCCTCTCTGCGAATACGACATAATTCTTTTCTTTTTGCATTTTTTCTCAAAAAACCATGTATTGAAAAGGTTACGTTTCGAGATGTTTTCTCGTTCTGCACAGTTTATGTGGTATTGTTCAAATATTCCGTTTAAAATTAAATATTATTTTATTTGAACATAATCTTTTAAAATTTAAATAACACAAATTTAAAATAATGAACGTCGTGCACACATCAAATCTTCAAACACAAAACTAAGGATGATACATTTAACTCAAGAAAAACTTTTGACAAGTATCAAAATCGATAATAATTCAATTTAAATAAAATATTTTTTTTTACATTTCGTTTAAAAATTGCGCAGGAAATAACAGTCATTTTATTACAATTTTTCATAAACACTTTGATTTCATATAGAGTGAAATACATATTGCATAAAAAAATTATGTATTGTAAGAAACTTTGAAATTATATTAGGAATCATATAAAGAAAATACTTAACTTATCATAAAGGCAAAATATGCCACCGTATTTAAAATTTGTTAGTATAAAGTACCTAAATCTCATCAAAAAGTGCTTTATAAAATGATAATTTAAATTTTCAGTTCCAATAATATTTAAAACTTCTACAAATATATCACTATCCCTTTCATAATAAATTTAAGTTTCTTCTTTTAAATTTTTAATACTTATTTTGGATTTTAAGTAAAATAACCTATGTATTTCTTATAAAGAACAACTTAAAAGTCCTTATATAGCGTGTGAATGACATCTTACATAATTAATTAATTTTTTGTTTATGCAAGGATTTCAAAGTGGTCTAGGCAACCAGAGTTCAAAAACTCAATAATGGCCAGAAAATTACCATTGGCAGAATTTAGCGGTTGGAAAAAAAGAACTTCCTTTTAAATTTAAAACTAATATTTTAGAAGCTACTAATGGTTTCATGCTACTAAGGGTTACATTGTAAATGTATGCTGCTAGTGAAAAAAAAACAAACTTTTCGTTAATATAAGTAGATGATACAATGATAAATAAGTATTTAGATAACAGTAAGGCATCACTAATGATTGTCACGAAATATTCAGAGAGAACTCAATTTTCATGTTATTTACGTTAATAATCCAGTTATTATTCTAAATAACTTTTTTAACTCAAATTTTTGTGTAGCATTTTTTTATAAAACATTTTCTTGAAACCATTTAAAATTATATTTCTTATAATGCAATTCAGGAAGACTTATATAAGAAATATAATATATTATTGATTTTTATAATTATCATTCTTCTGAAGTACTCAAATCATTATTTATTTTGGTTTATGAATGTTTGTTCATTGCATGCCATTTAACAATATATAAGAATTAAATAATTTCAAATATTGTTACCTATAAAAGAACGAATGATTATTCGAGTAATCATTTAAATCAAAAATTTATTACACAGACAATTTTAATTATTGCAATAAATAGTTCAACGTTCAGTGTAAGATATTAATTGTTAGATCGTGAATTATAGTGCATCAATAATCTCCGAATTTACTTTCTTTTTCCAAACATTGATTGTAGTTAACTCCTCAATCGAAATCCAACCTTTGTTTTTCTAAACTTTTTAGGCAATTCTCATTATCACAGGGAGACATTTAGGAATTTCAGTTAGATCATACTATGTATTTGAAAAACGTCATTTTTTAATGTTTTTTTCATATTTCTGGTATTTTAATATATTTTCTTAGAAATGTTTTATTAAGTACGACATGCATAGAAACTATTTTTATAATTTAATAAATCAAATCTATTAAAATCTAATTATATCGACCGTTGCAGAATTTTTTCATTAAATAATCAATCTATTTTATACAAATTCTTAATTTACATAATTTATTTCCTTAATAAAACTGCATTAAATAACGTATTTTTTTTAAAATTATCTATATAAGCAATACATTTTAAATACCTATATAAGCATCATTCATTAAAAGTTTTAAAACGGAAAATGAGTGCATTAATTGGTAAACAATTAACCGAAGAATATGAAATCAAAAATTACAAGATTAATTAAGATAATCAGTTTTCAAAAATTAAATTGAAGAATAAAAACAAATGCAAAAATAAATTCAGAACTTCAAATTTATTCCGATATTTAAATTATTGGTAAAAATACTAAAACTGTTCCTAGTGTAAATATATTGCAGAAATAAATTTGTGGCCATATCTTCATAATGTTGCTAATAAGAAGCGATAAAATATGACATACTATTTATTCTAAGACACTAACGAACATGATTTTAATTATCATAATGACATTGAAATCTGAAACAGTTTGGTAACTGGAAGCAATTTATATTCAAAGAGAGTCATGAAATTCACTTAGTCATAAAATTCTCGAATCATATATCATATAGACATATATATGATTCGTTTCAGAAATATAAAAACAGTGTCTCATATTCCCATAACATAAAAACAGAAAATAGTAATTTTATGAGAATAGCAATAAAGTGAAATAATGTACACAAATTAACTTAATTTGCCAATGATAATGATGAGATATTTAATAAATTTACAAATTATTCTATTCAATACTTGCTTTACAGATATTGCAACCTCATAAAAAATACATGAATAAAATACTACTGAATATTTAAAAAAAAAAAAAAATTATTTTTAAAAATAAAAAATATTTAAGAATCTATAAATAAGATAATAGTTATTAATAGCGACCTTAGATTTTAATCACGCTATAAATTTTTATTCATAGAAAAATTATGTAAAAAAATAAGTTCTAAAAGTGTTCTGAAAATTTAAATAACCATGAAAAAAAAAATATGCAAAAAAAAAAAGGAAAAAAATATTAATCGAAATCCTGGAATAAATTTCTTTATACTCATAATAATTCTAAGATCCATATTTTAAATTGATAACTAAGCAAATATTATCGTCAGTAAAAGTTCATTGTAATACAATTTTTTTTCAAATAAATTTTATGCAGAACAAGATAAATTGAAGTTTTTAGTTTTTAATAATGCACTTCAACAAAGAATAGATAATTGTGAATAAGGCGTTGGTTAAAAAAATATTCTAATCAAATTCAAATTAATTGTCTTGGTATTTCTGAACTAATTTAATTAAGTAATTTTTTAATAATGGGAAGATAATTACTTCCTTAAATAAAGTATTTTTTGCGTTTCTAGAAACCAACTATTTCTAAATAACTAGTTTTTACAACTATTGAATAAAATTCTTCTGCTCTCAACTAAGCGAATGGAATGCATTACGTCCCAACTAATTAATTACCTCATAAAAAGCAAGCAAAAAATTACCTTCGAAAATATAATCTTATCAAGTAATTTAAAAGCATTGTTGAAGATACATGTTTCAAAATAATTTGTTTACCTTAGATCTGTAAGGCAGAAAGGAAACAAATGAAAAAAAGACATAATACGCAATGGTGTGCATCTAAAAGTAGTTTACTAATGAAAATAGCAAAAGTAAAATAAATAAACCCAAAATTAAAATATACTTTTTTTTTGAAAAACCTAAGTAAAATTATCAATAAATTTGTAAATTCATATTTTAAAGAAAATATTTTGTTATCATTATTAGTGGCATAACAGCCCCATGGCGTGCCAAAGGCCGTCTGCCTATTGGCTGATTTCGAGACAGGGTATTTTTCTTTTTACAGGGTTAAGGTTGTCAGCCCCTACGTCCAACGCTGTACAATCATATTAGACTGGGGCCCCAATGGACTAGTGGCTTGCGCTCACGTATCGGGTACCACAGGTATCGGGTTCGAATCCCAACGGCTCCAAGGATGTTTGCAGTGATTCGGAATCAACTTTAAGCCGTAGATCCCGATCTCATATGACCATAGAGCGTCATAGAGCCCAGACTTTTTCTCACCCACCTCATTCATAAACTGTAAGTGGGCAACTCAACTCTAGGTACAGAGATGAGGCGTGTTGTAGTAGTAGTAGTAGTCATATTAGACTGTAATCTATGGTTTAAAATATATTTTGAACCACTACAAACAACCATACACCGTTGTGGCTCGAACCCCGAAACTTGCGGCATCGAACGCTACTCACTCGGTGATCAGGTCAATATTTTATTATGTAAGTGCTATTTTATTAAGCATGGTACTAGGATTACAATTTACCTCTTCGCTAGAACAGCAGATGAATAGGAATTGGAAATTAGTCAAGATATATAGGCCATTCATTAATTTATCTGTCAATTTTAGTCAAAAAATAGAACTCTTTCAATTTCGAAACCCAACGCATTTTTACCTTATGTATTTCAGAGCATAGCACAAATATAAATGAATCTTTGAATATAAACGATCGATTCCACATTACAGTAAAGATATGTGTGGGTGTATTTAGGATTACCAGAAAAACTTTTAATGGATGGATTTGAAAACATGCCTTATTTTTATTTTAAATCTAAAACCATAAGATGCTACACATAAAACCTTTAATAATGTTAATATTTTTGAATAGGACATTACTAAACCATGGTACTGATCAAAAACTTCTTGAAGAGTCAATTAAAAACTGTTTCACAAAATATATATCATACACGAATTTTGTAGGGTTTTTTTTTTTTGAAAATGTATAAAATATATTGTGCCAAATATTTACTTTTATTGTATAAAATATTTTACCATGATAATAAAATGATAAAAATTAAATTTTTAAATCGTAAACTTATTTTAAATCGTAACATTATTTATTTATGTACGTCATTTTCTTTTCTGGAATTCTTTTGATATAGAAATTTAAATACCCATCATCATCATCGTCATCATCAAAAGCGCAACACCGCCATGGTTGGCCAGTGCCTTCTAGCACTGACAGATTTCGAAATAGGAGATGATTTTTTCTCTTGTTACGTGGGTAGGGTTGTTAGTCCTACGCCAACGCTCTACAGTCATATAAGACAGGGATCTATGGTTAAAGTGGATTCCTAACAACTACAAACATCCATAGCACCGAACGCCAAAGCGCTAGGTCCTCGGCCATCAGGCCTTAAATTTAAATACTAGTAAAATAAAATTGCTTTAACATATTCTTTATTTTTCTTAGATATAATAGAAAAAATTATTACTCTGTTTTTTCTGATTTGTTAAAATGTATTCAAATCTTTCTATTACATTTTTATAAGCGATTTCAGTAGAAATAAATGAAAATTTTCAGTGGATTCAATTATGCAGTCCATGACAATATGCTAAATAAATCATGAAATCCAAATTTTAAAAACTGTAAATATAATACCAATTTTATTTTAATAAGTAGAATCCTTATTCTCGTATAAGTAATAAATTACTTGAGATTTCGATTTCAAATCATGTTGTAAAGTTTAAAAGCTATTCTTTTTTGTTGTTGTTTTTTAAGAGGATTTTTTTTTTTAACAAAATATATATATATTTTTATGATTCAACAGTATTTCATAAAAACATTCTTACAAGAAGCTGTTGAAGATTTTAAGAGACTTTCCAAATGGTTCCAACAATTTTTCGCTGCGTAATCCGATTGTGAGAAACCGGGAAGCGACTACCTGTCTGCGCAACTGATACAATAGAATGAGACATCACAAAGCCAAGAAAAACTCATAAATTTTGTCTAAAAAAAAGCAAACTCGTGTTATTTAAAATATTATGAGCGTACTAGGATTTCTTATTGAATATAGGACTTATAAAATGCAATGCTGTCCATCTAATACATAGTTTTTTTTCATGATTTTTATGTCTTGTTATGCAGGAAGTATTGCACTTATTTATAAAAAAGAGAAAGACTTTAATGAATAAAACTTCTTTAAACTTTTAATAAATAAAAGAGTAGTAATAAATGAAACATTTCAATGCATACTATTATGGAAACTTAAGTTGGCTCATGACATTGTGATCGAAAACCGCGAAATACAAATTTAAAAACTGTAAAAATATCAATTTTTATTTTAATAAATAGAATCCTTTATTATGTTAAAGAATAATTTGTTTGAACTTTCGGTTTCAAATCATGTTGTAAACTGTAAAAGCTATTTTTTTTGTTGTTGTTTTTCAAGCGGAATTTTTTTCCAAGAAAAATATATTTTATGATTCAGCACCATTTCGTAAAACATTCTTGCAGAAAAGTTGTTGAAGATTTTAGAGACTTTCCAAATGGTTCCGACAATTTTTCGCTGCGTAATCCGATTGTGAGAAACCGGAAGCGACTACCTGTCTGCGCAACGTGATAATAGCATGAGCCATGACAATGGCAAGAAACTCATGAATTTTGTCTAAAAAAAAGCAAACTCGTGTTATTTCGCAAATATTATGAGCGTGCTGGGATTTCTTATTGGAATATGGGACTTATAAAATGCAATGCTGTCCATTTAATGCATAGTTTTTTTTCTTGATTTTTTTATGTCTTGTTATGCAGGAAGTATTGCACTTATTTATAAAAAAAGAAATACTTTAATAAATAAAACTTCTTTAAACTTTAATAAATAAAAAGAGTAGTAATAAATGAAACATTTCAATGCATACTATTATGGAAACTTAAGTTAGCCCATGACATTGTGATCGAAAAACCGCGAAATCCAAATTTAAAAACTGTAAAAATATCAATTTTATTTTAATAAATAGAATCCTTATTATGTTAAAAGAATAATTTGTTTGAAATTTCGGTTTCAAATCATGTTATAAATTTTAAAAGCTATTTTTTTTTTGTTGTTTTTCAAGCGGAATTTTTTTCCAAGAAAAAAATATTTTATGATTCAGCACCATTTCGTAAAACATTCTTGCAGAAAAGTTGTTGAAGATTTTAGAGACTTTTCCAAATGGTTCCGACAATTTTTCGCTGCGTAATCCGGATTGTGAGAAACCGGAAGCGACTACCTGTCTGCGCAACGATGATAATAGCATGAGCCATGACAATGGCAAGAAACTCATAAATCTTGTCTAAAAAATGCAAACTCGTGTTGTTTTGCAAATATTATGAGCGTACTGGGATTTCTTATTGGAATATGGACCTTATAAATGCAATGCTGTCCATTTAATGCACAGTTTTTATTCTTGACTTTTTATGTCATGTTATATAGAAAGTATTAGACTTATTTGAAAAAAAAAAAAAAAATTACTATCTGAATAAACATTACTTTTTTGCTTTTATTTTACTTTTATTTATTGCTGTATCATTAAAGATAAAAAAAAAAAGTAGTACATTTATATATAGTGTTAAGTAATTATTATATATTTATTTTTTATTTTTTTCAAATATTGTACAAAGAAAGAATAAGATTTATTAATGGAGAATTTTAGTTGATTAAATTTTATCAATGAAAAATAGCAATCACCGAAGTTTAACAATTTAATCTATTTTGATTTTAAATACAGTTTTTTGTATCTAGTTACTAGCTAATTATTTTAAAATATGAATAACGATTCTCTTTTAAATAATTGTATTAATTGTTACAAGGGAAATTTATTTTTTTAAATATTAATAGTGATTCTTTTTTAACGACTAAAAATAAATTTATTTATTTCTAAAATTAAAAGAAAAGAACTAAAACTAACTAAACTAAAACTAGACATGGCTAAAAGAACTAAACTAAGAAGATAACTAAAAGAACTAAATCAAAGTTTAAATATTTTTTATTTTTGATAATCTGCATAAAAATAATATATATATATATATATATATATATAGGGCAGAACCTTGTAACCATGTAATTAAAGGAATCTTGTTGCTATCAGTCCAATGAACACTCAATTCAGTAGGAAACTAATTCGCACGCAAATATAAGATGGCACAGGTTGCGTGAGGTCACGTTAAACGCATGCAATCTATGCACACAGTGGGAGACTATAATAAAAAGGAGAATGAAAATATTATTAGAGCCACTGTATGAAACTACTAAATGAACTGAACATTTGTGACAGAGATAATTCATATGATGGTCGCTATTGTTAGCAATTGATCCACCCAGACGTGCCTCTGTTCCTCTTTTTCCATTAGTGCAGTCTTGATTTTTATGAAAGCTAGCAACATCGATTAGCGATGTTAAGAAGCTTCTAGGACTTGCGTTTTGAATTAGAATGGATTGCCAAGAGTACCCCCGTGATTTAAATCCAATTGACAACTTATGGGATGCTTTAGGGAAACAATTTTTGACATGATTATATTCATTGGTACTAGTTTACTGAATAATTGGACATGATTAGATTCATTATACCCAGCAACTGAAACTAGCTCATTCTTCGATGATTGCCCAGCAACTGGGCAATCATTGAAGAATGGGCAATCGTATCTCAACAATCATTCTATAATCTAGGATATAGTGTGTAATATAATAGTAATACTTGTGATTTTCCATGTTATTACTGTTACTCCAAAAAATTAAATGTAATCCTTTAAGTTTTGCGCTGCAGTGAAAATATAAATATGCAAAATACTATATCTGAATTCATTTTTTTAGATTTAAAATTAGCTTATTTCTTTTAAAGTTTCTTTTTTTTTTCTTGTAAAGTTTCTTTTTTATTTCTTAATGTTATTTAAAATACTTATCTCCATTGATAGAATAGTGGCTGAACGCATTAGACAGCGTGCAAAGTTGGTATATTCTACATGGTAGCTCACGGTTCCGTTCTATATGGATATTCACAAATTCATACTATGCGGATAGGTCATGGTTCCATTCTATAATGGATAGTTCCTATTTACATTCTATTTGCGGCTAAAGTAATTAATTTAGAAAAGATAGACTCCAGGCAGAATGTGACTGACGGTTCAGCAATGACTCTATCTGATTCAAATTAGTTGCTTTTTTGCACTAACAAAAATGTAGGTCAGTTACCTATGGAAATAAGTTCTCTATTATATATATATATATATAATTATGGTTCATAACGTTTTCATCAAATATCCATTTACCTTGTATCTGCTTTAAAATTAACTATTATATAGTAATTAATATTAATCTGAGTCCTCTAACCAAATAATTATTGTAAATAAATTTAGTCGCATATAATTATACATCATTATTTCCAAATTTAATACATTGCAATCCTAATAACATTAAATAATATGATTTAAACATGTTGTATTAGCTTCTACTATTCAAACGAGAGAAGATATATACTTTAATTTATACCTTATCTCTTTCAATGAAGGACATCACATATTTCCTATTTACTAATAGTGAACAATGAGAAATATTATAATAATTAATTTTGTAGTATATCAATGGCAAGCCAATTTCTTGAATTGTGTACCATCTGATAAGATGATCTATTATTCTGTAATACATATAAAGGTACACACAAGACTGCATTACTCCCTCTGGAATATATACTAAGCATTGGAGCTTTTAACAGTGAGATATAATCTAAAGTAGCCCAATGCCAAAATTTCACACTGAATTAAGCTAAAAAGACATGAGATTTAGAGCTAGATTTCAATTTATAAGTCCATTGCCCTTTTCCATTATTCAGCGATCTAAGAGAGTTGTAAGACGTAAAGGGAGTTGAATCGTTAAGTTGAATTTATTTTTTATTCATAGCAGATGCATTAGTTAAATTTACAAGCTATTATATTATGGACGCCATATAATTTAGAGTGACCATATTTGTGATTGGAAACTTTATCTCCAAAATTAATTAATTTATATTATTTATGAATCTATTTCAAAGTTAAGTTGAAAGATATTTATAATACCTGTTTTATACAGGATATTAAAGCAGTATGAAATAGGGATATTTTATACATAAAAATATGTTCAATTTGCTGTATTATACTTATAATTTCAGCATTAGCTGTATTAGCTTTTCCTGTATTTACTGTATTATGATTGTTTATTGCTTGTATTTCTCCTATATTTTACTGTATTATGCTTGTATATCCGTATTTGCGCTATGCTTGTAAATTGATATATCTTGTATTTACTGTATTATGCTTGTAAATTGGTTGTATTTCCTGTAATTACTGTATTATGCTTGTATCCTTTATCTCTGCATTATGGCTTGTGTTTCCTGTATTTTGCATTATGTTTCTTTATTGCTTTGTATTATGTTCTTATACTGCTTGTATATCCTGTATTTGTATATTGCTTATATTTGCTGTAATATGCTTGTATATTGCTTATATTTTCAGTATTATATTTGTATATTGTTTGTATTTGCTGTATTATGCTTGCATATTACTTCTATTTGCTGTACTATGCTTATATATTGGTTGCTTTTGAAAATTATTTGTTTTAAAATTATAAAATTAAACTGAATAATTGAGATTTTATTATATTTTTATTATATAATCAGCGATGTATCTAAGCGTATGAATAAAGCTGTATTTTGTTTGATAAAAAAAATCAATGAATTATTATTATACGAATTATTTTCATTTTTAATTCTAAAAAATATTAGTGTATTTATTTTTTATTTAGTACTTTATTCTTATTTTCTTTCCCTTTTTTTTTGGAAGCATTTTTGTTTAGTTTTTTGATTGACACATAGTGGTAGAATATGACCATGAAAGAATATATTCCCAAGAATGAGGGAAATAAAGTACGTATGCCATGGTTTCTCTTTTAGGTCAATGAGATAGTGAACATATATTTTAAAACGTTCTTGCTGAACTAAGTTAAAATTTCAGCTGTTCAAAATAAATATTTTCAATTCAAACTGTCGTCGTAAAATGAAAAACTGTATTCAAATATTTCAAACAAAAATTGATGAAACCATACTTAAAGATAAATTACTCAAAAAGATATATTTTGCTTTTAAAATGTAACAAAAAAGATTTAAAAAAAGCAAAATATTGATAATAAGGTTTGTTTATGTTTAAAAATGAATCACTTATAGAATTTTTTCATACACCTAGAACTCCCTTGTAAAGATTAAATTACTTCAAAATTACTCTACGTTTTTAAAAATAATAAGGAAAAAATATAGCTTTGAAAAAATTCTACACATATTAACATTTCATTTAACCTTGATTTGTAAAGCTTTCGTATGTAAACAAAAATCTTCAGATACCAAATTTGTTTTGTTTTATTTTATGAAATATATAAAAGGTACTTTAAAAAATATAACTCCATGCTCATAATTTAAGTTTTTATCTTATTGGAATAATAATCAAAAGCAATTATGCAATGAAAAAAGCATTATATATTCTTAACACATAAATCTTTTTTTTTATAAAATATTTCAGTTATTTTGAAATATGCAGAAAATTTATTTTGCTGAAGTTTCACAGTTTAAAGTTAGCGATACGTAATTTATAACATGGAAACTTTGAACAATATGCAAAAATAAAAATTATATTATTCTCATCTGAAGTGCAAATCTTTAATGACTTCAAATTAAGGAGGAAGTTCGAAAGGTTGAGAAAAGGTGACTTGGAGAGATATTTTACACAGATATGCATCAGTGTGTCAGTAGTTCAAGGTAACACTAAGCCCCTAGCGATGAACGATAGGGAAGAATAAGATTGAAATCGTACTAATTCTAAAAAATATAATAAAATATTACCACTTGTGTGGGTGTTTGAAAGTTTGGAAGTCACGATCTCCAATCTGTCAATATAATTACAGGTTTTCAATCTTCGATGAAAGTAATTATCTTGTTTCTAAACGTAAAGAAATGAAATTTCTTAGAAGAAATTCTTCAAATAATTCCCTTTTATTTTTATTCAACCTGATTTCATCATCTTTAGAATTCTACACACGCAGAAAAAAAATATTTCATTTATCACTATCAGAGTATGTCTTTTTATGGATATCGATGAAATTTCGAAATAAGAGTAGTATTGGCATATCATTACAACCTAGAATTTCAATCGAAAAAAGAAGACATATCTATACTTAAATACAAAATTCATAATACAAAATGTATAATAAAAAGCATAGGCATTATTTAATTATTTAGGATTTTAACAGTATCGTTTGTGTAATATTTTAAAAAAGTGTACACAGTTCGATTAACATATTTTCATTAAATAAAAATCTTTAATTGTAATAAGACTACATATATTTTTTGATTAAAATTTGTGTGACATATTTTATTGCGAAAGAAAAACTATGATATTTCATCCATTATATAACATCTATATATAGACTATTATTTATATACATATATTTATTATTATTTATTTTTTTTTAATTTTTTTTTTATTTTTTGAAATATTCAGAATCATTCATTAATTATTTTAGATTAGCTTTCTAAAATTGAGTATTTATAATTAAAAGACTCCATAATACACCCATATTTTTGATTAAATACTATATTATAAATATTACGTACTTGGATATTTATACATTTTTATAATGAATAAAGCTGTATACATAAAAATACTTTAAAGTATACTGTACCTTAAAGGTATATTTAATGTTAAAATATACCTTAAAATATGTTGTATGCCTTATTATGAATAAAGCTGATTAACCTTATTATGAATATTTTGTTTGATTAAAAAAATCAATGATTTATAATTGAAGAAATTATTTTTATTTTTAATTCTAAATATAAATTAGCGTATTTTATTTATTATTTTATGTTTGTGTAGCTTTTTAAAAATAAATTTATTAATTTATTTTGTGCTCCCTATTTTTAATATTAATTATTAATTTATTGTAATACACATTAAGTTACAAATGTGAACAATGCATTATTCATATATATATTAAAATTTTAAAGTATATATAAATAATAATGAGTCAAATTTAAAATAAGCGTATTCTTAGGTGAGTAATGTAAATGACACCCAAATTAAAATTAAACTAATAATAATTTTTTAAGAGCCAAATGGTTATTGATAAACTATTATAATATTTATTAAGAAAAGAAACATGAACAATAAGTGCTTTGGAAATAGTAAGTTTATAAGCACATTTAAATAAAATAATTGAGAATTGTTAAATGATAATAGATAAAATAATCAAAGAATATACGTAATCAACCACGTAAGTAAAAATTAAGAAGAACTTTGTTCTATGAAATATTTGTTCAAAAGTTTTAGTGAAGTGCATAGCAAACTAAACCTGTGAATTTCTAATATTATTCGCTTTTTTCAATAAAAGGTTATTCAGGTATATATATATATACTCTTTCAGGATATGAATAATATTCTTTTATAAATAATATATATAATGAATAATACAGACACCTTTTAATTGTAGGCTTTTTTTTCACATTTTAAAATTTGTTATTGGATATTAAAGCTATTTTGTACTCCTTAAATATTAATAAAATCCCATTCTCTTAAATGAATCATGTAAAATTGGTTTAAAGTTTTTAAAAGACGTAAAACTTATAAAACTGTTTTTCAAATGGTTACCTTATATACAAATTAAATATAGATATATTTTTTCTGTTTCGTTAATATTTTATAAACATTGCTATTTTTTACAAGTGTATAATGCATTTATTTATAAAAAAACTATGTTTATTGTAAAAGTTAAATATTTTATGACACATTATTAATGCAAAAACTAATGGATTGCAGAGGTTTCTACATTAACTGTCATTAACTTAAAACAAATTACTGATGCAAAGTTAAAAATATTATTAGCTATTAATATATATATATATATATATCATACTATCGTAGACACAAACCGAATGTATAATACAGACGATGCTATAAAAATAACAACCTTGTATGCTTCTTTTATTACGATTATTTATGTATATGTTTATTTATTTATTGGAGATGTTCTTTCGCTTCCGTCTTTACATCCATATAATAAAAAAAAATGGCATACTATTTCCAAAGACATTAATTTTGAATAATTTCTCAGCAACAATTACTGAATCCTTGAATTAGGATACATTCTAAACATTTATTTCTTTAATAGAATGGAACGGATTTTTAAAGAAATAATATATTCAAAAATAAAAACATAGGGGAGGAAGTTAATGAAAGAAAAAACTTATTTAGTATTTTAAGATGTTTTTCTAGTAAACTAACAAACTTTAATTTTTTTAATTTTTTTATTTTAGGAGAAAATTCGTTTAATTATTTCGATATTATTAATAATGTGCTGATGGAATTTTTATTGGTGCTTTTCTAAAAATAATGCTGCTGCTCTTTTAGTAGAAAATGTTCTTGATAAAAATATGAAACTTTAGTTAACGGAATTTTTCCTTCTGCTTTACCTTAACCCATTCTGCATTTTATTTATTATAGATATATATATACAAATGACATTAT
>BPLQ01002214.1:0-140684 GCA_021605075.1 Caerostris darwini
TATTCGCATTATATGATCTGTTGTGGCTGATATTGCTTTTCCAAATAACAAACAACATAAATAACAACATTCAAAGTGCAAATTATAATCTATCAGCGCCCAGAGATCTAATGAGCAAATACTGGTGGGCAAGCAAGTCAATTAAGAATACTGCTGTCTAAAAATAGAGAGCCGAGGATTAATTTATCAATTCGAGCTCATCTTCTCAACAGGATTCTTTTTGTCTTTACTTTCGTAATTTTGCTGCATTCAGGTTTTACATTGGCAGCTGCTATCTTAATTTTCTACGTCTAATGTGAATGTGACAAGGGTTGATTGAACAACAAATTTTATAATTTCAAACCCAAGGTGCCTTTATTTTACAACTTTATTTACTTCATTCACGATGCTTGCAAACGAATGCAGAAACATACATTTTCTTTTTTTTTTTTTTATATATCTTACATACATATGTTGGTGATCCTTTCCATGCCTTCCCGAAACAAACTATAGCCAACGGGGAAGAATTCAAAGTCAGTGAAAGTTCCAGACAGTAAGGAGGGTACAAGGACCCTTAAACGAACTTGCTTTTAAGATGATTTTGCAAATATTTGTTATATAATTTTTTATGTTATGCGCTACAATTTTAATAAATATGGCAGCTAAACATCGCGTTATTATTTTGAGAAATAATTTAGTTTCCACCACGGAACAACCCTGAATCAAGACCACAAGTATATCCGGCCCTAACTTGTACTCATATATATTTAGCTTTAATGTACATTATTAAACATAATATATCGTTCCATTCGTTTGCTTAAAGGAGATAAATTTCCAAAAAGGGGGAGGGAGGGACTGAGTAATATTGTTTCTGAAAAGTAAGTGGTGGAGAAGTACATTCTATGTAAAACCGACATATGACAAATCAACCAAAAGATGTATAGCGGATTGGATCAAGCACTGTCATAGTTGTATTGCACTAGGTATTTTAAAGGCGACACAATAAATTTTGATGAATAAATTGATTTTTGTGTGTTTTATTTAACAATTCCGGATACTTTTTACACTTAATGGGAATACTACCTAAAAAAATTGAGAACTTCCAAAAATAGACGAATATTTTAGTGCAAATGCTTACTTTTCAATCAATAAAATGATGCATTATCGTTAATTAGCTTAAGTCGCGGTGATGGTCAAAAAACTGACCATTGTTACCATAGTTTTCAGTTTCGACTTGACGGTGATATGGATATTTGTTAGTGGTTAATAATCCTAGTTAAACTGTAGGTCCCGGTCTAATATTAAAGTGGATTCCGTAGAACCAAACCGGCATCAAACGATATTAAAGTGGATTCGAACCCACCTCACCTCCAAGACTCGTAAAAAGCTTGGGATCTACTACCTTAAATAATGGGGAATTTCCAAAAATAAATGATTATTTTAACCGCAAATGTTTACTTTTTAATCAAAATGATGCATTACCCTTACAAAGTTCGTAATGCTTCACATTAAGTCTACTAATTTGCATAAATGCGTTCATTTGTATAAATGCTTGTGCAATTAAAAATTGTTGTGACTAATCGCCTATGATCCATCCCATGAGTGATCTACTCATGGATGGAGGAAAAAGGATAGCTTCTGTTGTGATGGAGCACTCGTAGGAGTCTGACTTTTGCTCCGTGACGCTCTTACAGTCATATGAGACCGGGACCTACGGCTTAAAATGGATTCCGAACCCCTACAAACATCCATGGCATCGCCGGGACTCGACCCGAAACCTGTGGTACCGAGCACCAGAGCGCTAGCCACTCGACCATTCAGGCCCCCAATGAAAAATAAAATTGCAAACATAGCATAAGCTCCTCTATAAAAGCACGCGAGAATTCTTTAATAAATTGGAATTCTTGAAGTTATTACACCAGCCAAAACTTTTTTTTATTATTATTATAAAATACTGATAAACTAGTTTTAGATAAAAATATATATTTATACAAAAACGACAAACGGGAAAGGATTGTCCTTTTTTGGGGACATTAGCTAAATTGTATCTTAATGTAAAAAAACAAACGAAAAAAAAAATTATTGTGTCACTTAAGAGTTCATACAGTTAAAAACACGACACTGAATGACGAAAATAAGGAACTATCATCTTCGCTGCTGACCTTGATAAACAGCAGGGGGAAATAAATAAAAAATAAATAAACAAAACAAACAGGCAATGGAAGAAGCGGTCGGTATACAAACAAAGTGCTGGGCGCTTCGAGACATTAACGTCTGACACGTAATACTTCCAAGAAACGGAATAAATATCACGTAATTCGAGGATGGGGCCCATAGATCAGCCTAAAAGAGCTTTTAGCGGCGGAATTATGACTTGACCTCGGGTGAGTGAGGAAGAAAGAAGTTCACGGTGGATCTTTTATGCAACTTCTTTTTTTTTGCACGTGGGTGAGAATATAAATTTGGGGCATTACCGTAGAGTCAGAGAGGGGTCAAAAACAACGACCGTTTTTTTCCAGAAGGACTCGGGCTTATCTTCCTTCCAGTGTGGTGGAAATGTTAATATGTTTTCCAGATCTTTTATTTATTTATTTATTTTTTGTACTTCTCTCTCGTTATTTTATTTGGTTGGTGTGTTATGATAGAGATGATAGGAGGGTAAAAAAAAGTCTCAATTAAATACGGCGGTGGAATAGACGTTTAAACATATCTTAATCGCCCAAAAGGATTTATGTTGGCACTCAAGAGAGTTTAATAAGAGCCACAGATCACGTTTCATCCACTTTGGAAATGTGTGAGAGATTTCAACTTGTTGTAATGGGGTACTTGATGTGTTGACGGAAGAAAATAGAGGATTTTTTTAATATTTTTTATGTATAAATTGAATAAACCGTGATGAAATCTGAAACAAATAGGGCAATTAATTTGTATGCAAAGAAGTTCTTCCAAATATAAGACTATCAAAGCAAAAATGCACGCACTTACTAATGCGGATATTTACAACGAAGATCTAGAACTCTAATTATAATGATAAAAACATAGGATTCAATATATATATATTTATTGTTAGGCTAAAATTAAAAATTTTAAATAGAATAAAATATAAATGTTTTAAAATATATATATTATAATAAACCTAATACTTCAAAATATACTTAAATAAACCTAATACTTAACCTAATACTAAACCTAATACTTAAATACTAACCTTCATACCTAAAGTTCAGAAGAAATGAGGTAAAAAAAATTCCTTAAACATTTAAACGTGTCCCATGAGAGCGAAATGCTGCCAAGGAGGTAAAATTTTACGATCAAATCGCTGTAAAATAAAACGCCAACCTCCAATCTGTAAATAATATCTAAATCTAGCACAAAAGTCTACGATTGTTGTACATTGTGTATTATCTGTAGTACGTGTGTAGTTTTATGTTCTGTAATTAACTACTGTGTGCCATTTTATTTTTTGTCTGAAATATAAACGGGAAGAGAATTCTAAAATTGTTTTGATACTTTTTCGTTAGCAAGGCATAAATTTCATCAACATCAAATTTTTCGTTTTGACGATGACGCGCAAACTAACAATATAAGCAATTTCGAAAATAGCACATTCTTGTTTTTATAAATAAAACAACTCATTTATCTTAAAATTATATAATAAATAATTCATAAACTTAAGAAATATAAACTAAAACAAAAAAAATAAATAAAAAATAAAAAAGAGGTCAATATTTATCCGTATTTAGATATTTATCCGGCTAACAGAAAAGTACCTACATTTTTTTGCGATATTAGCGAATTCGCATATAAGGAGAATCCCGTAATTCAACTTAATAAAGAGAAACCGAAATTTTAATTTATTAAAAAAAAAAAAATCGGTACTTACGTATTAACGGTACCTTGGCGACAGACTTGGCGGTTTTTAAGTGGCGCCAATATAACGGCTGCAGATTTGCTGAGTTTTGACGCCATTTTGTAGTGCTACGAAAATGCGTATTTGGGATTTGCCAGAAACAGAACAAGATGCAATTTTTTGGCGCGTGTGCTCTTTATTGGCGCAACTGTCGCCAAGGTACCGTTAATACGTAAGTACCAAAAAATCTAATAACTACCTTCTTTAATGGCGCAACAGCCACACTGTGGTCCAAAGCTGTCTACTTGCGTCAGATTACGGAACATGTGATGCTTTCTTTATATGAATTAGGGTTGTCAGCCTTATGCCCAACGCTCTACAGTCATATTAGAGCGGACCTACTATTTAAAGTAGATTCCGAACCTATACAAACATCCACGGTACCACCGGGACTCAAACCCAAAACCAGTGGTACCGAGCGCAGTCACTCTGTCATCAGACCCCAGTAACTATCTAGTAAATCCATGAAACTACTACAGTTAACATAACTTTTATCCTTATAACATTTAACTTGTTTTTAACTGTTTTTAAGGCCTTCTGGTCTATTTTTTATAAGAATATCTGGTCTTTTCTCTTTGTAATTTTGATATGTATACACTCAAGAGCCAAAACATTATGACCACCTGTCAATAACGAGTTGACCCACCTTTGGCGCGCAACACAGCTTCAACCCGCCTTGGCATGGATTAATACCACCACTTAATGCCAGTTAAATACCACTTCCACGTCATCCAGGTGAGTTCATTGCAAAATGTAGGGGTGGTCATAATGTTTTGGCTCTTAAGTGTACATGTTCTTTTTATTTCCATGTTAAATAGCCGAATTTGTATGGATTGAGTTCCAATAAAGTCGTACGTAACAATAAATTACATGTCTTCCTATGAACGTCTCTACAACATCCTTTCAGTATATGACAAAATAAATAAATAAATAAAAATCTAGTACGTAAAAATTTTTTAAAGCACGTGCCAATTTTACCATAAATTTAGCCATGATTTTTCACAAAACTCGTGATTTAATTTTTAATTTTTTTTTAATTGACGTGAGTTATTGAGTTTTCGTGAAGATGTCGCATCATCAGCAAGCAACATATTCACTTCAAAAAAACAATTCGTTTAGAACTGATTTTAGAGGAAAAGGATAAAAGGGTCTTTTACTATCCTATTAAAAGTAAACACATTAATATTTAAAAAAAAATGAAAATAAGAACATAAAAAAAGTCTGTATCTTTTTAGGCTAAGTATCAGCGATTGCGAACAAAATAATACATAATTTGAATAATGAATATAGCGTAAAAGTAAGTAATCTTAAAAGTTAATCAACATATTTAATTAAATACTACATTATCTTTCGGAACATCTAGGAACAAAATGAAATTGGTGTCCTACTTCTATACTTATTCCTTATTTCCATTCTTAGTTTTATTGAATTCACACTGAATGCACATTGAATAATTTTAACTGTTAACTTTTTTTGTATCAACTTCAATTAAAAAGTCACAAGAACAAATTACATATTCCGTACTTTTTATTTTATTTCATGAAGCAAAAGGATAATTCAGATTTTCAATCAAGATATATCGTAAATGGATTATCATTCGTTACAAGGAAGTAAAAGATGTCTAAAATTATCACTCAATTGTAGACATTGTTTTCTTTTCTAATGCAGCTGGCAAATACTTAGAGAGTTATCTTTTATGCCATGAGCAAGGGCTGCAACGACGTTACTCACTTAACACTACCCAGGGGTGCATGTATCTTGAAGATAAGCTACGGACGCCGAGTAACAATAGCCCCGCAACGTTGCACTGTACAATCCTATTAGATGGGACCTACGGTTGAAAGTGGCTTCCGAACCATTACAAACGGCAGGACTCAAACCCGAAACCTGTGGTACCGAGCGCTAGCCACTCGGCCATCACTATATATATTTCCTCTCAGGATGAGAGGCTATAAATCAAACATTTCTGTACAGAAGCGCGTGGTTGAGCTGTATTTCCTTTCGGGTGAAAGTCTCGAGGCCGACTGACCATTTCTCCTGAATGCCAAAGGAAAGGGGAGGGGGGGGCGCTCTTACCAGTGTGTAGGAGGAAGTATTGTTACAGATATTTAAAACATCAACGGTAAATTTACATTTGGTATTGAAATATGATAAAAAAAATAACAAATATATGATAACTTAAATATAACTTTGCTTTAATAACTTAAAGATAACTTTGCTACAATTTGATTCTATGTTAAAACTATTTCTTATTGAATAGTACTTAGTCAATGATTGTTCTTTAGTCTACTTTTCTTTGCGAAATAGAAAAATTATAAGTTTTTATTATTCTTTAATTTCTTTGCATAAACAAAAAAAAGTAAAAACTCGTGTTACCTATCTTAAACTATAACTAACTCACTGGCATTGCAGTCCATATTGAACCCTGGCTGCCTACCATCTACCATTACCAGTCAGATTACGAAACAGGAGATGTTTTCGTTTTACGGGATAAGGTTGCCAGCCCTACGCCCAACGTTTTACAGTAATATTAGACCATGGGTGTCTAGCGCTCTGGCGCTCAGTGCCACAGGTTTCGGGTTCGAGTCCCTGCGGTGCCATGGATGTTTGTAATGGTTCGGAATTTACTTTAAGCCGTAGGTCCCTGTCTGCTACGACCGTAGAGCATCACAGAGCCCAATCAGACTCCTCAGCCACATCATTCCCTAACTGTATAGAAGTATCTCAGCTGTAGGCACAGTGATGTGGTGTGGTGTAGTAGTAGTAGTCATATTAGACCGCGACCTATGGTATAAGAAGGAGACAGAACCACTACAAGCATCCAAGACACCGCTGAAACTCAAACCCGAAACCTGTGGCACCGAGCGCCAGTCACTCGGCCATCAGTCTCATCTTAATAGCTATTGACATAAAAATTTCTCTTGCTATTTTTGCCGTTTTTATTTCAAAGTCAATTTCATGTTTTGCTGAAACCTATTGAATCATAAATTTCTTTTTTCTCAGCGGGACAGGTGATAGTCGCTTTGGAATTTGCCGTTAAAATATGACGAAGAATAACCTCCTGCTATTAAATGACTAAAGTATTCTGGAAAAGTTTTCTGTAACACCCAGGGAGACGTCGTTACTCAAACGGAAAAAAAAAAAAAAAAAAAACTTCATGCCAGAATTTCCCAACATTCATTCCAGCTGCTTTTGGCAATTATGGTTTGTAATGTGACAGATCACACAAAGGAATGTCTAAAAACTCATTTAGATTAAAATTATCTGTCCTGGGATGATATTTTTTCCTGGATGAGAAAAAAAAATCAATTTTTTTGTTTTATTAGGCTTTATTTATTTTATTTGGTAAGAAAAAAAAAATATAGAAAATAATAAAAGTGCACAAAAAAAAAAAAAAACATATAACATCCATATTTGTGGCGTTACTATTAATTTACAAATGAAATGATTTCGTACATTCCGGGGTATAAACATTCAATATTATTCCGGGCATTCATTATTAAAACTAAATATATTTAATATATCTGATATCATTTTTATCAAATATTAAGATTTGTTCTGTAAATCGTAAATAACGTTATCAGTATAGTCAAACCACAAGATTCGTACTTTTCTTGTTGAGAGATTCTATAGTGAATAATTTATTGTCAAATTTTTCTTCTTTTTATTAATTATAATTATAAAAATTAAATGTCCACATAGGGCCATGACCGTGAAGGATTCAAGAATTGTAATCATGCTTCCTCCTATTCACTAGCAAGAGCACCGCTTCTAACATTCAGTAGAAATGGTCAGTTGTCTTACAGAACTCTTATCCGCAGAGGAAGTATTTTTTACGCCCCCTGCACATATCTGAGTTTCGGTTCTCGGCTTAAAAGTGGAAACCTTCTATAAATCTATCATTATCTGTCTTTAAATGTGTTAAATAGTGTACGTCTCTAATTGTATGTGTATATGTAAATAAAGCTGTGAGTTCTCCAGCCTGTGCCTCACGTATCTCAACCCAATCACACCCAGTTACAATCGGGTTGTCACTGCACACAACAGAACTAAATTATCGAAAAAATTCGATAATTTATTTTGCCACATCTTTTTGTGGTAATTGAATTGGTTCTTAGAGAATTAAATTGGAAATAAAGCCATGATAGGAAAAAAAAATAATAATAAAACAAACAATCAATCGAATTAATTAGAGCAGAAAAGTTCGTACAATTATTTTAAATTATAATTTAATATAATAGAAATAAATGTATATGTGTATGTTCCAGCTTAACTTTAAAAGTATAACTCTTAGATGTTCAATTTTCTCTCTGAATTCATCATTTTTTATCTGATTCGTAGTCAAAAATTATTATTATTTTATCTATGTATCTTCTTTTATTGAGATCAGATTTTCTGTCCACCAGATGGAGCCAGTCGTAAAAACTGACTGGCACCGATAGTTATGTCTACGTCGCCGTCTTTCCTTTCTACAGAGTATCTTGGACCTTAAACTCTTATCTAAATAAAGCCATAAGCATGATGTGAGATAAAAAAAAATAAAAAAAAAAAGCATGATGGACACAAGTAACAGAAAACACCAGAGAACTGCTGTACAGTACAAATAGTGCAGCCCAAATATTTTAAAAAAAGTTTAAGCTGGACAAGAAATTAAAACTAAAAAGTCAAAATGAAAAAAAAAGTTACATATTTTTTAAATTAATTATAAAAAATTAAAAAAGAAAAGAAAATGTAAAAAGGTAAAATTATGAGTGCCCAAAAGAATGGGAAGGGAAAGAAAAGATTACCTGCAGCATGAAAAAATGCCGACTAGAACATTAGAGCTGGGTCGTGCCACGAACATCCATACCACCACCAGTATTCGAGCCTGAAGCCTGTGGTACCAACGGCCAGAGTGCTAGCCAATTGGCATCAGGCCGCTATTATATTGGAACGATAGTACTCTAACCAATGCACTAACTTATATGGGATAAGTGCAGATTATGAAGCACAGAACATTGCAGTTTTGAGTTAATAAGTAGAGAATGATCATAATGAAGCACATTTTGGATTTCAGGATTATTAACGTGAGGAAGATTGTAAGCAAGTTAACTTATTATTAAAAAAATAAGGTAGAAAATTTGCAATATTACTTTTCAACTTATTTTCCACACCACTAACATCATTGCATTCTTAAAAATAAATATATTACTGATTAAAGATGAAAAAAAAATGCTGTGTTGTTTTTTTTTCCACTTGGTAGACATCTAGACCAGGGGTGGCCAACCCTAATGATCTTTCGAGCCACTTTAGAAATGCAGACCGCATATAAAATTATACACCTTCGTATTATAACACACGTACTACGTATAGTAACACACACTAATAGTTTGTGTTTACTATAGATAATATAAAATGATACTAAACGCGCATTGTAAAGAAATATATAACACTAAAAATGAAATACTACTTTGTTTAAAAATATATAAATATAAATGAAATAAAAAATGAAACCATTAAAACATATTTATTTTATTAGAACGATATTTGTTTCTGCACTCATCATGAATTCGCAGAATATAAACTGCGAACTCATAACTATAAATTCATAAATAAAACACTAGCATCTGTTATATATACGTAAGAATATTATTTTAAAATCCAAGTTAATTTTTCGTCACAATTTCGACAGTTAATATTTGAATATATGGATACACACATAATGTATTTTGTTTAATACATTGGTTTTTCACTACTTTGATAATTATAAAATAAATATATTTTGTAAAAGTGTGATACATCTCACGGGCCGGAAAAATATTCAAAGCGGGCCGCATGCTGCCCACGTGCTGTGAGTTGGCCACCCCTGATCTAGACCAAGCATACGAAACCGTATAGACTCATGGTTGAAGGGAAAGGAGGGGCAGCTTCTGTTGTGATGGAGCACCCGTAGGTAGAAGTCTGACTTGGCTCCGTGACGCTCTGCAGTCATATGAAACCGGGACCTACAGCTTTAAGTGGATTCCGAACCACTACAAACATCAATGGCACCGCCGGAACACGACGAACCCAAAACCTGTAGCATCGAGGGTCAGAGCGCTAGATACTCGGTCATTCAGGCCCGAAAAAATGATGTGAATTATATAAGAATCATTACCTTATTTAGCAAATAAACTTATTTAATTACTTAAGGCGAGTTATTTAAAATCTCAAAACCATTAATTCTGCATAGATGTTTTTTTTTCTTAATAAAATTTATCGAAATTAAAAACGTTTTATTTTGCTTCAGCCGGAAAACAATATATTCTGCAAATTCGGTCTTGGTCTCAGTGAAAGAGGATGAGTCGTATTAGGTAAAGTTCAGCTGAGGGGGGTGGGGGGAGAGGACAAAAATAATCCAATCATCCATCAAAATCATTCGGTACAGACCACCCAAGAACTCTACAAGAGACTGTCCTCTTCGTGTAGTTTTGTTCTCAAATAATAATAATAATAAAAAAAAACGCAATTCAAAATGTTTCTTTGCTTTCATCAGATACATAATGAAGCTCTCTGGAGAATTTAATTAAATGATTTTTTTTCCTTTTTTTTTTTTTTTGCTTAAAATGCTGAAATATTATTGCATATTTCGTAATAATTACATTATAATAAAATTACTTTACTTTTTGTTTATGTTTCTACATGACATTTTAAACTAGGTAATCATTATAAAGCATTTCAAATTGCTTTCAACTCAAAATTATGACAAATTAATGGATAGTATGCATTTTGTTGCTTTTTATAAATCCATGATTGTTTGGGACATACTTTATTACCTTTCTTTGCAGAAAATTTTACTTAATCTTAAAACAAAACCAATTAACAAAGTGATAGTAGGAGTTTGTTATTAAAAATAAAGTATTAATTTCTCTGTTGTTGCTTGTCCCTGTTGGTCGACAGCAACATCTAGACCAAGTTCATGAATCCGTGTGTTAAAGAAGGAGGGAAGGGAGGGGCAACTTCGGTTTTCATGCAGAATCATAGGTAGAAGTCTGACTTAACTACGTGTCACAGAAAACAGAGGACAGTGCCTTCCTGGAAGATTTTTAAGGCGAACTACCCCGCATTTGAGTATCATGTTGTAGAAAATCAGGAGAACTCCTACCAGGTAGTCCAACTAACGAGGCGAGATGCTGAACATCCCAAACGCCATTGAGACTCCTCATTTTTTGAAACAGTATCTACAACAAAGCCGCCAGGGTATGGAACCTCAACCCTAATGCTCACATGCGGCGCACGTTGCCACCAAGCCACGAGTAGGGCCCAAATGATGTTAATTTTCAATTAATATGGCAACTAAAATTTCAAATTCTGGGAGTCAGTTGCAAACCTCCCGTGATAAATATAATTCTTATTCATGTGGATTCGGCAACAAAAACATCAATCATTAAATTCAGGATAATTTTCGATTAACTATTAATTAATTATTAAAATTTTGTTTATTCCATATAAATAGAATGCATTCATCTCATGCCATTTATAAAATGTATGATGTAGACTTAATATGTCATATTAGTTAAAGACATGATACATGCTCTCTTTAACTGAACTGTATGCTCTCTTCTTAAGTTCTGATTTCTTCTGTATCATGTAATATTTTACATATAAAATTTATTATTAAAAACGATGTTAAATTGAATAAAACAAAAGTATATAAAATGAAAATTTTTCCAGCGAATTGAATCTCAGGCCTAATGCTCACCAGCGGAGCACGTTGCCATTGAGCTACGAGTCGGGCACTAATTTCCTTTAATCCAGTAATAAAAATCGTATTTGTTTCCCATTCCAACTTTGACAAACTACCAATAGATATATATCCCTACTCTATATTGAATATCATCTTTTTTAACATTCCTGTAAGCATTCTTAAAAATGCATTTCTCCAACTGTTTAATTAAATATTTAAGAATATTTATTAATGCTTTTATAATTTTTATTTACATTTGATTATAAAATAATTTGCTTTTTTTTTCTTGGTACATTGTAGGAAAACCACTACTAAACTTTGTACGAAATCTAATGACTTCGTATATTAGTATAACCTTCAGCATTGATAAGTTCTAATGGAGACTTTTAATTAGAATTTCCTTTTGGCTAGACTCAGTCTACATCCTTTAACTCTTCAGTCCTAGTCATGAACTTTTGATTTGGCGATTTTAGAAAGTTGGCGGGAGCTCAGTTGTGGTAAGATTGTTTAGTCACTTTTGCTTGAGTAATTTAATGTAGAAATGTTGTTGTTACTTGTCCCACTTGGAAGTCATCTAGACAAACCCCACGAACCCGTATGGACTCATGGTTGAAAGGAAAGAGAGCAGCTTCTGTTGTGATGGAGCACCCATAGGTAGAAGTCTGACTTGTCTCCATGACGCTCTTACAGCCATATGAGATCGGGACCTACTGCTTAAAGTGGATTCCGAACCCCTACAAACATCCGTGGCACCGCCAGAGCTCGAGCCTGGGGGACTGAGTGCTAGTTACTCTGTCATCATGCCCTATATCACACACATAGGTAATTGCAAATTGAATTAGCACTCTTAGAGCCATTTATGCAATATTGGAATAGGACTGCCATTTATGCAATATTGGAATAGGACTGTAGCCATTTCTAGCGAGTAATTAAAAAAAAATAGTAAATAAGCATTAGCTTAACTATTATACTGAAAACGCTAAAGAAATTAAATTAGCTAATCATTTAAAAACATATTAAACGTGCCTAGTACCTAAGATGGCAAAATCGCAGAATAGGGAACATTGGGATTTGGCGCCAAAAAATTTTTTCGCCAAAGTGCGCCAAGTAACAAGTTGTAAGTGATTGAAAGTGAATTGCAAACAGTACAAGAAACATCCATTATAACATTGCAAACAGTAATAGAACATCCAATACATAAACAGAATCCTTTAGGAAAAAAAAGTCTCAGCAATAGAGATTGGTTTGGTTCGTCGCTTTACGGTCCTTTTTTGCATACTTACCGGGACCGGGATCTATAGTTTAACGTGGATTCAAACCATTACTACTACTACTTCTACTACACCGCGCCACATCACTATGCCTAGAGCTGAGTTACCCCCATGTAATTGGAAATGATGTGGGTAAGAAATCTGACTGGGCTCCGTGAAGCTCTTACAGTCATATGACACCGGGACCTAAAGCTTAAATTGGATTCCGAACCATTGGATACGAACCGCTAGACACTTGACCATTCAGGCCCCTATTCGAACCACCAATAAACATACATGCCCCCACCAGGATTTGAACTTGAAGTCTGTGGTGCTAAAGGCCAGAGCGCTAACCCATTGGTCTTCCGGCTGCCACCAATAGAGAGAGAGAGAGAAAGATAACATGGTAACAATCTCAAACAGCCTAAAATACGAGTAAATAAATTCTCTCTTTGGGGTCCTCTAGAATATCGTACACCCAAATTTGAGAATCACTGATATTTCATATCTAAGAAATTCTACTAATCATAACTACTTTGTGCAATTCGGTATACAGTGAGTGCAAAAAGTATTCGTACAGTACGACAATTGATTTAAAAGTGATCCGTTCATAAAAATTATAAATTCCATTTTAATTAATTATAAATACATAATAAAACATATTTTCACTAGTTTCATGTGAAATTGACACAAAAATAATTTTATACATGAATAAATATTTACGAAACTGAAACAATCCTACATCTTGTGATGTAAAAAGTATTCATACACTAAAAGAAATGCAATTTTTTTTTAGTCATTTTGTGATTGGTTTAGCCATTATGTTGTAGTTAATTGACGTCATCTTGTAAGTTACTCAAAAGGTTCTTCAGTGGAAATTTTAATGTAGTGAGAAACTAGAAATTCTGTAATGGGTCGTAAAAGTAAAGGGACAAGTGTTTTCGAAAGAGAACTCATTTTAAAGCTCCGTAAAAATGATAAATCGTACAACAAGATTTCTCATCTGGTCGGTAGACCCCGTTCAACTGTGCAGTCAATCATAAAAAAGTTTGCTGCCACTGGAAAGATTCAAAACAGTTCTCGTACTGGGCGACCATGTCTATTGACATCATCTGACAGACGGTTTCTGGTACGTTCATTAAAGAAGGATTCCAAAATAAGTGCTCCTACATTAACATCAGAACTAAAGAACATGGGAACAGCAGTCTCCGTAAGTACTGTTCGAAATGCATGCAGAAATGAAGGTTTCCATGGCCGTGTTGCGAGACAAAAATTCTTTGTTAGTGAGAAGAATCGGAAGCTGCGATTGTCTTTCGCCAAGCAAGACGTTAATGAAAGTCCAGATTTCTGGAAAAAGATTATCTTTACAGACGAAAGTGAATACAACATATTTGGATCGGACGGGAGACGAATGGTATGGGAGAAAGAGCAGTCATCAACTTTATATTGACATTTTAAAAAATAATTTAGGACCTAGTGCAACAAAAATGGGCTTGAATGGTGATTACGTTTTCATGCATGATAACGACCCCAAGCACACAGCCCGAAACACAAGGCTCTGGATACTAGATAATACCCCAAAGTTCATGAAATTTCATCCTCAATCTCCGGACCTCAACCCCATCGAGAATTTATGGGACGTTCTTGATAAAAATATTAGATCCAGACATATTTCTAATAAAAATGATTTGGAATCAGCTCTTAATCAAGAATGGGACGCCATATGTAGCTCAATAACAGCAAAATTGGTGGAATCGATGCCAAAGAGACTCAAGGCAGTTATTCGAGCTAAAGGAAGGTATTAGCTGAAATATTATGATTGTATTGACCAATATATGCCTGATGTACGAATACTTTTTACACCACAAGATGTTGGATTGTTTCAGTTTTGTAAATATTTATTCATGTATAAAATTATTTTTCTGTCAATTTCACATGAAACTAGTGAAAATATGTTCTATTATATATTTATAATTAATTAAAATGGAATTTATGTTTATAATTTTTATGAACGGATCTCTTTTAAATCAATTGTCGTACTGTACGAATACTTTCTACATTCTCTGTAGATGAAGATCACAACCCAGATGAAATTCCAGTGGTTCTCCAACAATAAGCAATGAAAAGAAGAAAAAAAAAAAAAAAAAAAATGCGTACTGCAGAATTATAACAACCCTTCTCGTAGTACTGTGGCAAAAACCAAACTAAAACTTCCTCCAACAAAAACCGGTAATGAATTGCCATTGAAATAAGAAGGAGATAACAAAAAAAAAAAAAAAAAAAAAAAAAAAAAAAAGGTCGGGTAACGTGTTCACACTCGGATCGCAATAGGTATCATCATCTTCGAGTGAGACAGGGCAAACAATGTGCGGAGATCTGATTGATTTTTTTCCTGCAGATTGACGAACGGTGTGACAAATGCGCATGTGGGCGTCAGGAAGTTCTCGCTTCGTCGCTTCGTTACGAATGACCGGAAAGTTTTTGTAGTTTACGGAAACGGGAGTGAGGTCGACCAACTTCGGGCCTTTTGTTGTCATTGTCAGGGAGTGAGCAACTTTTACTCGGGTTAAGAAATTTCCGGGATTACCAATCATCTCTCCGCCGGGATTTCCATTCGACGCAGGAAGCGCGAGGTTTGCTCATATCGAAAGCACCCGTCGTCCAAATATATCGGATGAGCCTGATTATCTCTCAATTAATATTATACAAGAGTGGTTCAAAAGGTCCTAAACAAAATTTAAAAATACTATCTTCTTCATCTCTTCAAAATGTAAAGGTAGTTTTTAATTTTACCATTGTTTAAAGAATTTATTCAAAGTTCAAACTCTTAAATCTCAAGACAAAAATTAGTCTTTATACAACTCTCATCAGACCTTTCCTATTGTATGGCAGTGAATGCTGGCCATTAACAAAAGCAGATGAAGTAACTTTTAATTTTTGATAGAAAAATTTTGGGCAGCCTGATGGCCAATTGGTTAGTGCTTTGTCCTTTGATACTACAGGCTTCAGGTTCAAAACTTTGCGGCGGCATGTTTGTTGGTGGTTCGGAATTTCAGTTAAGTTGTAGGTCCCAGTCTAATTAGCATAAAGTGTGCACAAAACGACCGTAGAGCGACAAACCAAAGCAAATCAAATTGAAAAATTTTGTGTCCAGTTAGAGAGAATGATAGATGGAGAATTTTGCTTAATAATGAAATCTATAGAAAATATGAGCAACCTAATATTGCCAGAGTCATCCAATCTTTTCGCATCAGATGGCTTGGGCATATTTTTAGATGTGATAATTTGAGCCCTGTTAAATGGGTGACTTTTTCAACTGTAAAGGGTACCAGGAAAAGAGATAGACCTTGCACAAGATGGATACTCTGCACAGAGGTAGATCTCAAGACATTAAAAATCAATCGTTGGCTGACTGTGGCGTCAGATCGAACTGTTGGTGGAAGCTTGTTGACACGGCCTTTGCCTGTAACAGGATGTGGTGCAAATAAAGAAGTTTTTAACTATTACTTTTTTTTGTATTCCCTGGGCATTTGAATGGATACCATTAAATAAGCTACTATAAGTTCACTAACGTATAGATTTGGAATATAATTTTTAAAAATAACTTTCAGAGAAATTTCCCAATGCAAGTGTACAGACACAGCCTTCACAAATACTATCGAGTCTCCTCTGTTTTGAAAATAGTATAATCCTTAGAAAATTTAAATCTGTGCACTACAGCGGAACATAATTTTTTTTTTTTCGGTATTTTTTCCTCGCTAAAGCTGAAAAGTTGTAGAATCGTTTCAAAAAGATAAGTACAAAATTTCAGATTAATCACTAAATATCTTCCGATTCCACTTTGGGTTCTAAATATGCAAAATTAGCTGAAAATGAATTAAATTTAAATAATCAGTGATTTTTTTTTAATTTCAGATTTTTTCTTCTTCTCTGTAGGCGAAGATGAAAGAATATAGAGTGAAAGAGGAATATAAGAAATGTAAGTGAAGATTTTTAGAATAATCAACAAATATCTTTCGGTTGTCCCATTCGAGTCTAAATGTGCGAAAATTATGTAAATATTAATTTTTCAACAGTTTTTAAGTGAAAAACTTTAGTGTTATTAATAAATATCTTCTGATTCGATTTTTAAGTCTTGTTGTTTCTTATCCCACTGGGTAGACAACAGCATCTAGACCAAGTCCAAGAATCCGTGTGATCTCACGGAAGGAGGAAAAGAGGGGGCAGCTTCTGTTGTGCTCTGTTCCAAATCAGTCTTCTACCTGCGGAGCACCCATAGGTAGAAGACTGACTTGGCTCCGTGTCGCTGACTTTTTACGGGGTAGTGTTTTGAGCCCTACGCCCAACGCTCTACAGTCTTATTAGACCGGGACCTACGGCTTTAAGTGGATTCCGAACCACTACAAACATCCATGTCACCGCCGGAACTCGAACTCGAAAGAACAAATGTTTACTGAAGCAAACTTAACGAAGTATTTCAAAACCACTCAAGCAATAATTTTTTTTATCATAACGTGTTCTTTTTTAAAAATTTTTTCAATCATTTGTTTAAAAAATATGTATGCTGTACAATTAAAAGGTTGCACACATTTTATCGAAACGGAAAAAATATATTTGTGTTGGTAAAAAATTTTATTTTTGCATAATTTTCATTCACAAACATTTTTTTTTTACATACTAACAAAAAACACTGAATATATTGAAGCTTCTCTCCCACTCCTTGAGGAGCTATTGTTCCTACTGTTCCTATTATTTCGAGTAATCAAATTTGGAAGTCCCTAAATATTAACATGGTTATTTACATGCGAGGTTTTGTTTGCCTTCTTAGGTTACATTAGTTCTTTCTAGTAAGTCAGAGACGGGGGTGTTTTTGCAAATTCATTTAGACTAATGTGTTTGTAATTGTACCAAGAGAACGTTTAGGAGGTCACGCGTAACGCACAAACAACAATTAAAGAGTAATTTGAAAAACTTCTAGATTACTAATCGGATAGATGTGCAGAATATAAAAAATGCGATGTTTAATGATGTAATGGGCATCTAGAACATAATGATGAGGAATGATGATTTAATGATGTAATGGTTAAGAGCGAAATTAATATTAAATATTTTTTTTATTTTACTTTTAAGTGCAAACTATTGTCCACTTTAAGACTTAAAAGTCGAACTAAAAGATATTTATTCATTGCTCTGAAATTTTGCTAATTTCCCATATTTGGATTGATTATTAGATATTGATTATTCTAAAATTTTGCACTTACGTTTCTTATGTATTCTTTCAACTTCTTCGCTCTAGCGGGAAGGGGAAAAAAAAAAAAAAAAAAAAAAAAAAAAAAAAAAAAAAATTTTTTTAAAAGCTAAATAATTATAATAATAAATTATTGTTGCATTTAATAGTGTTTCAATTCAAAATTAAGCTATTTAGAATTTTGGACTAAAAGAAATATTAAAATTTACAATCAAGCAACACACATATTGAAATTTTACGAATAATTAATCAACAAATATTTAATCCTTTTCCACTAAGAAAAAAGTCAAATTATAAATGATAATATATCTCAATGCTTTGCTTTTATATGAAGATATTTTCAAAACATTTAACATCAGAAAGGCCTCTATGTGTTATTTTGTAATTTTTTAAAACTAGAACTTTGACGTCATAGCCATCAAAGTAAAAAAGAAAAGTATTTTTATAAATTTCGAAATTTTTTATATGTTTCGAGAAAAGTCAGGATTTTAATTTTTTTAAATTAAAAACTCATAATTCTATGTAAATATATTTCTGAACTGTAATAAAAATATTTCTTTAAAATTAATTATAAATAAATAATTTAATGTACAAGTTAATGATTTATTTCTTTTTATAAATAAGCATTCTTTTTAGTGTTTATTTCGTAAAACCATGGAGTTAATAAATATTATTCATGACAATCATCTCATTGTATAAGTAATTATTTTATATTTAGATTTGTACTTAAATTGTTGTACTATTTTTGAAAAATTTTAATTTGTATTGGTTGAATACTTGGAAATGCTTTGAAAACGTAAAATTGATAAACTCCCATTTAATATAATAGACATTCAAATATGCAGCAACAATAAGAATTTAAAAAAATATATATATTATTATTTTTTTAAAGTTAACTATATATTCCATTTGAAACAGACCAAACTCTTTTTTTACCCTGTCAATCCATTGGTTTCGTGATTTCCATTGGTTTTCCATAAAAATAAAAAAATAAAATAAAATAAACACAATACCCGCCTATTTTATTTTTCTTGAGTATTTGGATTCATATAAACTTTTCTGTTGATATATGAAATATTCTCATGAATAGTTAACAAAAAAAAAGGCAATTATTACTAAAAATATTTTAAATATGAATCTCATTTTTTGTATTTTTTCTATCCCATCCTTTTTTGTCTTAAAAAAATATCGTCATACTATTTTTAGCAATCTTACTTTAAAATATTTTTTTTAAAAAAACCTTGTTCAATGTTATGGTGATCCAAGAAAGAACTATCACTTATCTAAAATTATTTTCCAAACTAATAATGTTTTTGAGGTATAACTTAAAACATATACACATATAGTGAATTTAGATTGTAATTTTGTTTATCAAAAAACGCGCAGGTCAAACATTTTCCTTTTTTTTCCTCCAAATTAATGCAAAGTGAAGAACCGAAGTCGAAAAATTATGCTTTTAATATGGTCGTACCGATTTGTTGATTTTTTTCTGTCACCTTAAAATACAAACATTCCGATTTTGAACAATGTGTATTTGAAATAAAAATATTGAACAAAATATCTTGGGAGAATCTCATTTAAACAATTTCTTTTTTAAGAAAATAAAAATTATCGGACTTAAACTGCAAAACTTATGAAATTCTATAATTCTTTTATCTTCTTTATATATATATATATATATACAAACAAATTTATTACCTTTCGAATTATATTAGTTTCGAAAAGATGTTTTAATAACTAACTTATCGAAAAAGATACTTTTTTAAATCTCTTTTCCGATTTTGATAAAAAAAAATAATTTTGCAAGTCCATTTATTACCATTTCCATCTCAAAGTCTTACCATATACAGATGCTTATAAAATATTATAGTTTATAAATTTTTACTTCTCTGTTTTTATAAATAATGCAATTAATTAAAAAAAATTCTATCAAATTAAATTTTCTTACCTTCAAAGCATATGAATTTGCCAACATGGTGAAAATATCAAAGAATTGAGAAAGAATTATTCAGTAAACTTCAATTTCATGAATAAAAGAAACAATGTGTTTCTATTAAAAATTAAATTTATGCAGTGTTAATTGAAGAACTTACAAATTCGATTATGAAGATTTATTATTTTCAGGACACACATATCGGGAATTTTTTGTTAGAATAAAAAAGTAATAAAATTTTACAAAAAATTTAAATTCATAATTAATTAAATAACATTTCTTAAACAATATTCCATGTTTAAAAATTAATTTTGCGAATAAAAGAGCTTTATTTCTAGATTCGATTTTTCACAGATTTGTGCTGCCATCTAGATTCAGAGAGTGCAGAAGCAGATGAGAAAAAAAAAAAAAAAAAAAAGAATTGCAAAATATATTTAGTCAAATAATGCAAAAATTAAAAACATTACTTTGAGATCATTTCATTCATTTAGATTTTAATGATATTTTGAACTATTCATTTAAAATGAATAAATTAATTTAAGCTAACTGTTAGGTTGATTTAAGAATTTATATTTTTCAATATATATGGCAACAATAAAGAAACTAAATAAACATTGCTACAGGTGGTTTTTATTTCTTGCCGGGGATTTCCGTAAGATTTAATTAATGGAAAAAACAGTAACATAATGGAAACTGCTTATTCATAAATTAACTGAAATAAAACATCTGCAATAACAACGCTAACGAGTTGGGTTTTTTTTTTTTTTTTTTGTAGACTATATAAATCGTTACTGTTTCAGAGTTACATATATTTCATTTTTGAAATTTATCATGGGCGATCCAATTGTATATTTAACACGAATTGAATCATTCAGTGCGGCTCATAGATTACACAGGTGACTAAATTATTATAATTTAATACCTATTTACGTACTTTTCAAAAAATGTTTTAATTAAGGCCATTAAATTATATGGTTATATATATATATATATTGTTAAATATAATGTAGTTATATGAATGTTATATAATTAGTTATTTTACTTAAAATATTATATAAACCCATTTTATGTAAAACTACATTATTATTTTTTTTAAATTCCTGTTTTGTGATAGCACATTTGCCTTCTCAATTACAAAACGCTAAACATTATAGTCAAGTACAATTTTTCCTTTACCAAAATGGGTACTTACGTATTAACGGTACCTTGGCGACAGACTTGGCGGTTTTTAAGTGTCGCCAATCTTTATTATTTGGAATAAAAATATTTTGAAAGCGTTTTGATTTTAAATGAAGAATCATATATATTTTATTTAATTTTTATTTAATCATATATATTTTATTTAATCATATATATTTATTTTAAATCATATATATTTTATTATTTGGAACAAAAATTTCAAGTGTAGATTGGCGCCAAATCTGTAGCTGTGGTTGGTGCGTGTGCTCTTTATTGGCGCAACTGACGCCAAGGTACCGTTAATACGTCAGTACCCCAAAATGTACTAAATATAAATATTAACAACTAATATAAAAAAAAATAATTTTAAGTCAATTCCTACTTTTTTTTACTATAAAGTTGAAATTTTCCTCTTGCATCTGGCGCCATCTATTGGTAGATACATGCAAGTTAAATCTAAAAAAAAATTAAAATTAATTAATTAAATTTAATTAATGAATTAATATTTGAAAAGGCTGTATTAACATCAAGAGTCATCCACTACAAGATTCAAAAAATGTATTTCAACTTGAGTGGATGAATAAAAAGTATTTTATGAACGACTGAAAATTTGAACAAGATATATATAGGGAGAGTGTGAACTAATAGTAGGAATTGAAATAAAAATTAAATGTAGTTAAATTTAATAAAAGATTTTTTTATATTATCAATGAAACATGCATTATTGGACAGTATTAAAAAATTTATTGAAACCTTTATTACTTAATTTAGAAAAATTCAAGTAATTATAAAGTAAAATTTTCTTCAAAATATTCAGCTTAAAAAATTTTTTTTTTATCTTGAATATAATAGAAAAATCTTAATTTGCCATTCCATTTAAAAAAAAAAATCTTGATTAAATAAAAAAATTCAACACTTGTCATTATTTTACTATAGTTCATGTTGTTGAATTTTTGTATAAAGCATTAGTGCAATTTTGAATACATTTAAATTTTATTAACTTTTCGGATATTATTTTTACGCAACACAAATTTGATGTAATAATGATACTTTAAATATTATTTTATGTATATATATATATATGTGTGTGTGTGAACAATTACAAGAAATACCTATTCTATTGCATAATATTACAAATCTTATTATAACACAAACATGTCAAACACTATATAAATATGCAATTAAATGTGTTAAATTTAATTCAGTGAAAACATTTTTAAATATACATGATGAGAACTTTTTACTTGATTGTAATATGAGTCGCATCTAAAATCTAACTTTTTGCTGTTTAAAATTTTAGTCTTCAATTGAGTGACCAGGATAATTATGAAATATATGGAAAATGCAATAATCCTAATGGCCATGGACATAATTATAAAGGTACAAAAAAAATTACTATTGTTCAGTAAAAATTTATGTGTATATTTTATTTTAATTAAAAAACAAATGTATTAAAAATGTAATTATAAATATAGATATATATATTTTTGTTTATTTCCATGACAAGAAATAAAAACAAAAAGCTACTATTTTGTGAATTTATTTATTTTTATTAACTGCAATATATAGTAACTTATTAATCTAGTGCTGCCAGTAAATAGATACTTGAATATTGCTGGCAATAAATCAGCCATCTGTATAATAGAACACGTGCCATTATATTTCATTGATGCCTAAATAGTCTTCAGTAAATTAATAATTTTTTGAACAAATTACAAGCTATTAAGGATAAGACTTACTTAATAGCAACAAATTTTGTTATTCATTCATGGATAACTTAGCATACTTCCATATGATAATGGCCTAGGTGAAACAACACATTGTATGTTATATATGATTTATTAACAGGATTATTTCTCCATGATTGCTATGACTAGAAATATCACTATTTATATTAACTTTTTCTCTATCTGCATCCAAAAGAAAGACAGATTGAAAGCTTTTGGAGAAAGAATACAATAAAAGCAGCAATACCAATTTATAATAGTGACTATGTGCAGACTGAATATTTTCTTGTATAAATAATAACAAATTAATTATTATTGCATGATTTTTTTTGTTATTATTAGAATACTCATTACTTATACTATAAATTTTATAAAAATAAGAAATTTTCCCATAGAATTATCAAATTTATTAAGAAACTATAATATATAAAATAAAAGTTCTCTTGAATATTAAATCAAGTAAATTTTTTTTTATAAACTGTTATTTATGAATATACATTTTTTTTTTTTTTTTTTACAGTTGAAATTACAATTAAAGGAAAGGTAAGTTAAAATAAATTTTGTTCAATATTTAATTCAAATAAAATTCAGTATTTATTTAATAATCTTTTTTTTTAGGTTGATAAACAAACTGGAATGGTGATGAATATAACAGATTTGAAAAAAATAATACAGGTAATAAAAAGTTTTAGAATTTCTTAATTATTAAATAATTTTAATATTCAGAATTTTTGTTTCTTATTAGGAAACCATTATGGAAGTACTAGATCATAAGAATCTTGATCAAGATGTACCTTATTTTAAAGAAATCGTAAGGTATAATTCAATTGATATTTTCCTAAAAAAAATTTGAAGTCTTAAAAATGCACTGATTTTAAAATCACAATTTTTTTTAGCACAACTGAAAACTTGAGCGTCTTCATCTGGAAGCAATTATCAAGTTCTCTTCCTTCTGGAATGCTTCATTGCGTAAAGATTCACGAGACCGATAAAAACATTGTTGAATTTTATGGGGAATTCGACAAATCTGTTTAAACAGTGCATTCATACTGTTTGTCTAAGAAAACAATGTAATAGAAATTATTCAATAAAGAATTAATACTTATTGATCAATGTTAACAGCATCCTGACTGGTGCCTCATTCAATCAGTACACGGCCAAGTGGCTAGTACTCTGGTACTATAGGCTTCAGGTTCAAAATCCACGTTAAAATGTAGGCCCCAAAGTTGCATAAAATAACCATACAGCAACAAACTAAACATCCAATCAGTACTTAGTAAAAAAAGGTAGCCTGCACTTAATGCTTGACAAACATACATTTTACAAAGGGATATACATTTATCCAGTTATATATTAAATATGATTATAGTGATGTATTGCATTACCTGGGATACCAACATTATATCATAACATTTTCAGATTTCACCATCATTTAAAAAATATTTTCCCATTTATTCTAAATCATTCTTTTAAAATTACTCCTGAAAAGCATATATCCAAGACACATTCTGGAGACTTTCTCAAAAATTTTAATTTTAGTCAAATGTCATTTACATATTCCTAGCAATCATTTTTTTACAAAAAATAAAGACTACATTAAAAGGAGTTGCAGTCATTCGATTCTTATTCATGACAAGCTTTCGTACCTATAATTTAAAACCTGACTTTTAAGAATAGAGAACCATTTTGTAAAAAAAAAAAAAGGATTCCTCAGATAAATCTTGTAAATAAATTTAAATATAATGCAGAAATATTGAAGTTTACATCATAAACAACTCATCCAAATAAAAATTTAACCAACCATATAAAATTACTGAAATCTTACTGTTAATGCCTACAAGTCTTAATAAATTTTACAGAATTTATATGTTTAGAAAAGGCAAGATGTAGTGCTATAACAGAAAATTTTAACCCATATAGAATACCGATTGTATAGTTAGTTTAGGCCAGGGGTCTCCAAACTTTCCAGCCTTAGGGCCATACTGTTTACTCCAGTAAGTACCAAGGGCCAAATCCATTTTAATTTTTCTGCCACTATCTATAATTTCTAGACTAATCGCCAAGTACACGCTCTGACCGAGCATACACTTGCTAAATTACTATTGTGTATATCGATACGACATCTAGTGGTTAAAAGTGGAAATAGGTATAACTACCGAGGGTAACCGCAGGATGTTCACTAATTTATGTTAGTGGGATTCATTTCAATTACTTGTTATGCTTAAGTTAAATTTTCTGCGTATTATCCTTTACCTAGCAAGGAAATACAGAGTTATTATCAACCCAGGTTTTTTTTACCAACCTATTACAGCAACAATAAGTTATTCGCTGTTGGGGGCAGGATAAGTGACAACGGCGGGCCGCAGTTTGGAAACCCCTGGTTTAGGCGACTATACCGACATTAACATTTCATCTTATTGATGTCCATAGACTGCTTTATGAAGTGGATAAATAAAACAGCATAATTAAAAAAAAAAAAAAAAAAAAAAAAAAACTGGATACACTGTCGAACACAAAAGTAGCAGTTTTCAACAAGACCTTAATCGTACCAGCAATTTTAGCTTGCATAAAAAAAAACTATCTTAAAAACCCTGTAGTTTTGTAGTTCAATGAAATCATTAAGGCATTTTAAATACAAAAATAAATTTCCGAGTCTTTTATTAAATTATTATTTATAGGAATTGACAATGGGTTATAAGACTGGCAACTTCTTTAGAACACAGGTTTGTTGACTATGATCCTAATTAAAGAAATAAAACAAGACAAAAGTATCACATAAAAAAAACTTTATTAATCAAAGAGACCGAAGCCCATATCATCGTCTGATTCATCAGATTCTTCTTTTTTGGCTTCCTTTTTGTCTTCTACAAAAAGAAAATTAAGGTTATACAAGCGTTATTATTATGCATATATTACAAGATAAAAAACAAAATTTAGCTGTATCAAGTTAACATTTAAGAATAATCATACCTTTGCTAGGAGTGGCTGGAGCTCCTCCAGCTGCAGGGGCAGCACCACCTGCAGAAACAGCTACAGCACCACCAGCAGGCATAGAAGCAAGCTTAGATTTTCCTACACACACACACACCAAGAAAAAAAAAAAAAACATTAATAAACAATGGTATACATGAACAATTACTTAACCTATAAAACTAAACGTTTTACACCATATGGCTCAGTACAGGATTGTCAGTACTCAGTCATTTCCTGACACGATAAGAAATCATTAAAGGAGAACCTTTAATGATTAACTTTAATTCTTATCCTGTTTCTCTAATAGAAATAATACATTTAAGTGAATATTAAAGACATCTCATGGTTTGAAACTCAAACAAGTAAACAAAATTATATACAGAAAATGTTAAAATTGAAAATTTTCCCTTTAAAAATGTAAATTTAAAAAAAAAAAAATCAAAAAACATACATGTAGCTACAATCATACGAAAATATATTACACATATATTTTGAATTACTCTCATTGAAATGATATGCAAGATCAACTATTATTAATTCTAAACAAAGATTAAATTGTATGTGTTCATTCCATGAAAGGCAATGGCTATCAGTAACCATCACCGGATTAAAAATGAAATTAATATAACCCAGCAAAGATTAGAAAATTATCAATTCTGATATCTTCTTGCCCAGATTGCAGGGTATGCATACTAATATAATTTAAAAGTTTAAACCATGAATGGTAATCTTTATATGTAATTACAACCATAAAAATATAGTACATATATATTTTATATTACTCTCATAGAAATGATATACAAGATCACTATTATTAATTTTAAACCAATATTAATAAATTGTATGTGTTCATTCCATGAAAGACAATGACTATAAGAAACCATCATCAGATTAAAAATGAAATTAATATAACCCAGCAAAGATTAGAAAATTATCAATTCTGATATCTTCTTGCCCAGATTGCAGGGTATACATACCAATATAATTTAAAAGTTTGAACCATGATTTATAATCTTTATGTGTTCATTCCATGAAAGGCAATGGCTATAAAGTAACCATCACCGGATTAAAAATGAAATTAATATAACCCAGCAAAGATTAGAAAATTGTCAATTCTGACATCTTCTTGCCCAGATTGCAGGGTATACATTTTATAAATAATTTACCCTAAGCGTCCCATCCACAAAATTATTTCTAATTAAGAGGTTCTATAGACTTAAGTTTGAGAGAGACATTATAGTACTAATTATTTTGATATTGTTAGTATTATAGTTTCTTCAGACAAAGAGCAATTTAAAAGAAATGGATCAAAATGACCAAATCACCACCACCTATCTATTCTATACACCTTAAGAATTATTTAATGTCCTATTGCACTTCTTTATGGTCCACTACAGGAATTCTATTTTCCTGAAGGGACAATATAAACCTTTCAAAATTTAAACTTCCATCCTTAACCCATGAAATTAAGAATTATTCATTTGCATTTATCTCCCTGTAATTTAATACTTGCAACAAATAGGTTTTACAAATTTTAGAAGAATTTGAAATTCATCCAAATTACATTCACAATTAGAATATTTAGAAATTAAAAGAGAACTATGAATTCTACTAAAGACAAGCATAATTTTCTCTTTATACATAACAGGATAATTTTGCTTAATAGAAAATAACAATTTGTTAAAGATTAAGCCATTAACCTTTTGTACTAAACTAACCATTTTTTTCTTCTATAATAACAATCTTTTAAAGAGACCTAATGAACTGTTACACATGAATTGCCTAAAATTGAAATTTAAAGAAAGATTTTGCAATTCTTAATTTAAATACTTGCTATAATAGTAAAAGATCTAGGCAATAACACCTACCATTTTGGATGATCTCATTGATATCTTTTCCACTCAGTTCTGATACTACTTTCTTACATCTTTCTTTATCTACTTCAATTCCCACACTGGACAAGATCTTTTCGATGTCACTAACAGATGGACTTTTGTTTCCGCCAAGGGAGGCTAACATGTAAGCGGCAAGGTAACGCATTCTGAAAATTAAATAATTCATGATAAAAAATTTATACATAATAAAGTTTAATGTATTTCATTATACTTCAAATCAAACAGATTAATCAGGCAGATTTTAATGCAAGCGTTAAAAAAAAAGCATATCGTAACTAGGACTAATTTTCAATTAAAGTTCCCAAATTAGTATTAAATCAATCAAAATAGATATATTATTTCAAGTTTAATTAAGTTGAAGAGTTTCTTTAAATAAACATTAAAAAAAATTAATTAATCCTTAAATAGCTCCTAAAATTTTAAACCTTTGTCTACAATAAACTTTCAATTAAAACGATTATTTGCATGTATAAAATTGAAATTTTTTGGAAAAACTTAAGTGAAACATTAATTGTCCTTATTATCTAATTTCTTTAAAGAAAAATTATATTAGCAAAACTTAAAAAGCATTTTTCAGATGTACAATTAGGCCTAATACAAATGCACGTGGTTTTCTCTATTTTGAAGAAATATTCAGAAAAATTAATTATTTAATTTCTTTAGAGATAATAGATGAAAATATAAAATAAAAAGCAGTTGAATTCTTACTTTTTAAGTCTCTATGGACACGAAACGAGCTCACTTACAATGGAATGATAAATTTACACGTTACGTTTCACAAAGCTTCGGTGAATTGAGGAATCTTCGAATTCACTTTAGTTCACTTTCAGTTCCCAAGTTACAGTTAAAACAATATTGTATGAAAAAGAAAAATATCACATGACACATGGCCTGGTAGTAATTTTTATTCATTATTTTCTTCTGTTGAAATAATGAAAGCTGCGTGAATAAATTCAAAAATACATCACAATCTTTATGAAATTTTTCTATAAAAAGGAATTTTCAAAATTATATTTACATACTTCTCTGATGCATATTTGATATGATTTAACAATTTATTGCACTATACCAAATCTGTAAGAAACTGAGATGAATGAAATTATCAAGAAAAACGGGAAATACCCATTAAAAAATATTTGGAAGAAACTGTTCCATATTAAAAAAAACATTTTAAAACTAAAATTTGAAAGACTGATCGATTTTAGACATTCTGTAGTAATTAATGCTGAGTCATCATAAATCAATTTTCAATTGATATTAATTCTAGTGACACTCTAACTGGGATACGAATTAAAAGGTTTTTCTTCCTCCCTTTTCAAAAAATTTATTATGGCAAATTCATGTGATTGTTAAATTTTTAATTTCGATTTCGTATTAACTACAATAAGTGAATGTTTAACAATTTTGTTTCACTTCCAATACCAATGTTTACTTTAAATTTTAATGTTTCAATATAGCAAATGAAACAATAATTACTAGTTTTTTTTTAAAATATAAGCTTTCTTTTCTATCCACTCAGGCTTCTGATAGGCAGATGTTCTACAATAAACAATTTTTATAGTCGTGGGAACCTAATTTATGCGATTTTAAAGCAAGCTATACTCATATTTATTGTTGAACACATAAATATTTTTAATTTTTCAGCTAAATATCTTTTTTAATACGCTTTTATTAGTTTTAGCTGTATGTTTGTTTGTTTGTTTGTAGCTGACTCTTTGGGCTCGATTTTGCCCTACTTTAAGCGATCAGATATAATTTAAACGTTGTAGACTTATCAAGGACCGACGACAATACAATATTTTGACAAGTTTATTAACTCATCATGATTAGGATCGCCAGGATTAGTGATTTTATTTTAACTTATGAAGAGAAATTTAATCCATGTAGAATGAAAGTATTCAGTAAATACTTGCAAACCTACGTGGGACAGTGGCACGACGGATAACTCGCCTGACTACGTGATCAGGAGATTCCCTGTTCGAATCAAGGCTGGCTCGACATATTCGTATTTAGCCTTTGTTTTACTCACAATTAAATTATTGTAAGAACTATAGTTCCAGTACTCTGTACCGGGACCAAATTTAAATATTATAGTTCAAAAACACATGCTTTTAGAGTTAATCAAACTAAAAAATAATTGTTAACATAAGAATAAAATTACTGACGAGAATGTAAATGTCACTGTTCTAAAAGCGTGGGGTGCTTTGTATGATATTTTTAAACTAACTCTGCATTTCGGAATGAAACTAGTGAAAAATTATTATTACGATTGATATCGAGCACCCCACGCTTTTAGAACAGTGACATTTACATTCTCGTCAGTAATTTTATTCTTATGTTAACAATTATTTTTTACTTTTTAGTTCGATTAACTCTAAAAGCGTGTTTTTTAATTTTTTTTAAACTATTATTTTATTTTTTTAAGAAGAATTTCGAAGCAATCCCATTATTCATCACATAGAATTTTAATTTAAAATTCTATTCACGTTTCCCAAAATAATAATAATAATAAATGTAATCAGCTAGGATAAAATGCAGGCTGCTCATAAAATTTAGAATTTAATGTAAGTATAAAATGCAAACTGAAAAAAGAGTTAATAAGATATATATGTATATATATATATATATAATTCCAAACGATTTTATAAAAAAGCACGTGACCGAAATTTAATAATAATAATAAAAAAAAAACACGAGAAGGAAATTTAGATAAATCAATAAGAACATGTTGAAAGTTATCCACGATGATCTATTTTCCTCAAAACAATACTAATATATTGGGGGGGGGAGGTTTAAGAAATGGGACCTGGTGGCTAATTGACTAGCACTCAGGGCCACAGGTTTCGGATTCGAATCTCGGCGGTGTCATGGAAGCTAGTAGTAGTTTGGAATCCACTCTAATTAGTAGCCCCGGTCTAATATGACTGTAGAACGTTGGACGTGAGGCTAACACCCTAACCCACAATAAAAAACCTTCTCGTGCTTCGAAATCTGCCGATAGGCAGACTGTTTTAGCTCATCATGGGACTGTTGCGACATTGAATATGAAATGTTGAAAGCGGTCCAGGACATCGCTGACCCACTCTCTCCAAAGTTATACATGTGTATTTTATGGTAAAAAAAATATACACAATTCTTGCCATCAGAATAAAGTAAGAATTATGTAATTTCGAAAACAACTGAAAAAAAATAATGTTAATGTTATATCTATATACGAGTTTTTTTTTTTTTTTTGTCAAGTTTATAATTGTTTTATTGGAGTTGTCTAGCTCCAGGTCGCAACACTCCTTAATTTTTTTTTTCTTTTAAATTCTCTATTTTTGAAGACAAAAGCATTTCAATAGTTTGATAAAATAAATAATTCATTTTAAGAAATATAAACTATTTACTTTAACATATTAGTAATGCTTATGATCTTATTATTTTTACTATAACAGTTAGTTTTACAGTTCATACTTATATACGTATATGAGCACGAGACTTTTTTTCTAATCAAGTCAATGAAGGAGTGTGGAAAAAGGACTTTGACTCGACAGCTTTTATTCCCATATGCGAACAATTCAGAGACATGGAATGTAAATATAAAAGAATGGTACATCTGAGAAACATCATCTCTCCTTATAGCAGATCTCCCTTAAAAGTTTCTTATTATTTTTCAAAATCTAGAATTATTTTATGTTTTCATTGTGAAAGGTTTTTTTTAAATTTTTTTTTTATATAATTTGATAACATTTACGTTGTTTGGTGAGCTACGAAAATAATTAAAAATTCTCATTAACAATGAGTTTTCATAACAGAAAAAAAAATCCTTTTTTTGTTAAAAGGATCATTCAGAATTTTTTGTTTTGATTTGATTTTATGAATTTTTTAACATAGCTTAAATAAATAGCATATATAGAAACAGTCTTCATATAATGCTATATAAATAACATCACAAAGATGAGCTAAAAATTGCAATATTAAACTATAAAAACCAATTTAGGAACGAGATCAAATCAGGAAAATATATATCCTGATTTGATCCTGATATACTTTTTTTTTCATCAGTTAATATTGTTTCCCGTAGTATATCATGAACAGTTCAGTTTTTAGAAAAATTGTCGACATTTACAAGTTGCATTGAAAAAAATCGCAAAGACAATAAATTTCCTTTCAGTTGGTCAGCTTGGTGGTTCGACTGGCGTTGTTAGATGTTATATATATGTTATAACAACTACCACCGATTCTTCTCCTGAAAATAATGTAGAAAAGTGTAGAATTTTAGCAGATTAAAATCTGAGATTTCTTGCGTTCAGAAATCGTGTCGATTTGTGGGATACAAATTTTTATGTGTAAGATGCAAGAAATCATTCATATTGGTTGTTTCATGTACAGAAAAAGTTTATATTTTTATTTTTATAAACATTCAAAACATTAGTCTCTAGTTTAATGTTCTTCAACATTCTCTGCCCCCGCCGGTAAAGTTGACAGAAATATAAATTCAGAAACAATGGTATCCGGTGCTGGACATGTGGTCAAATTTAGTTTTCCCCGGTAAGAGTGATGGAAGGAATTTTCTTTTGAATTACGACTTAATTAACGTTTTTCCAGTTGTGGGGCACTTCGTGCTACACCTCTCCGTTAATGGTCAAGATTTATTTAAAGGTGGAGTGCAGTCTTCCAAACATAAATTTACATCTACACAGTAAGAGTGAATTTTCTTACTTAATAATTTTTAAATGTTATGTATTTTAAGAGACGACCATTATAATAATGATATTAGACAACCATTAGATCTCCCTAGTGATAGACATTTTATTTATCATATTTCTAAAAAAAATTATAATTCTATCCCTAACACAAAAAAGGCTGTCTTAACTTCTCTATCCCTTTATGATATTTCCCTGTTTGATATCAGAAAATGGGCATCAGCCAGAAAACGCTCACAGCGAATGACTGCTAGTCGAAATTGACCCTTTTAAGCGGGACCAAAAATAGACTATCTGGAGCGGCGATTTTCTTTAGAGGAAAGCTTTCGCTCGATTTCCGTGTTCCATTCACAATGTAGCAAACCCGTTTTAAAAGCTTTTGCGAATACCGCCTGTCCCTCACGGTGTTCCTTCTGGACGTGGCTTTTGATGTAAGACAAGGGTTTTCAAGCTGAGAAGCATGACCTTCAAGAAGATACTGACGAATTGAAAAAGAGGGGGGAGGGCGGACCTGAATTATATTACGTAGATAGAACTTTAGTTACTTAAAATAAATAAAAAAATATTAAAATTTACTGAGGAAGAATTTTTTAATGAAATCTGCATTAGTTACCGTGATTTTCAAAATTATTTTATTATTTACTTGATTTTATCTGACTTGTAACTTTGAGACTTATGTATTATTTAGTTTGAGAACTATTGATATTTTGCCATTGAATTTGTAACATTTGTAGTCAGTGGCGTCATCTGTCGCTTGAAAACTCGATTACATGTATTGCTGGACGAGTTTGACTCTTGCATATTCACCGAATGTATAAGGAAATACATGAACTGCTTAATGGTAGCAATTACTAGATTGGAGTGCCAGTACAAAATGCACTTCTACTCAGTATAAAGGAATTTTACAGCAATTTTTTTTAAATCTCTCTGCATTGTATAATCTGTCATGCAACAATGTATGGTTTTTGAATTTTTAGTATTAAATGAAACTAACATTCCAGGAATGGTGTTAATTTACCTTTCTAAACACATATTCTAAAAGAAAAAAAAAATGGCTAGTTTGGGCTGCCCTTTCTCCTCCTTGAAATGTTTTAATTTTTAATATACAACTTATTTATAGATGGACCTATAGAATGCCAAACTCACAAGTCTATGTTCATAAACTATGCATTATACACTACGACGGGGAAAAGTTTTTACAAAATCATGTATCCTTTGGTTAAGGGTTTTGGCTTTTCTTACAATTAAATATTCTTGGTTCACATTTCCAAATGAACAATATAGTTTCTTTTTCTGTTATTTAATTTATACATACTTTCGTATTATAAAATATTTATGCATCATTTCATTGCTGTAAATTAAATGCAATCAAATAGAAATTTTTTTTTAGCAACAAATCATTTCACCCTCAATTTATACTTAAAAGCGGCCTATCTGTAATCGATCATCAAATAGAAGCATTTATTTTGTAAATAAATAGTTTCCCTGTGGCCGTAGGAAAGAGATTAAATATCAAAAGATTCATTAAAAAGGGGGAAGGGGGATCAACATATAAACTGTTTTCCCAGAATTATAATTTAATAGATGTACTAAAAAGAATTTAATAGTAATTGTTTCTATAAAGTACTATGACAAAAATATTGAAAAATATATTGTTTGAATTTTAAATGCTAATAAAACAAGAAAATATTATTATGATTTAAGAAACAGAAATGTTCATTTCACTGTAAAAATATTTTAAAATATCTATTAAATACTAATAAATTTTCGTTTTTATGGCTAACTTTGAAGAAAATATATATTGAAAAGGACGATGATAAATCTATGATGAATTTTTCTGGGTTTTTTTTTTCGTGTTATTGATATACAACTGAAAAAAAATTTCTTCGTATTAGTAATATTTGGTTCATTATTTTCGGTTTCATGCTTTACTATTAAATACCTTTCCCATGAAACTGATCTAAGCAAAAAAATTATACTGTGAAATGACCTATGAATTGAAATTTCATGATATAAATAGATAAAGACGAATTGCTTTGTTTTAATATACTCTATCTTTGCATAACTTTTGCCAAAATTGTTAAATAATATTTAGTTAAGTTTTGATTTCGGTTTAAATTTCGCGCTATCACTATAAATATTACCGAGAAAAGAAATTTTGACTCTATTAGTAGCTCATTAAAATTTATAAATATTTTCTCTAAAAAATATTAAATTTTTGATACAGTAAAAATTTAAGAGTAGCTTTTTTAATGACTTAAAATTAAATTTTAACATTATTTACCACAGCGAAGAAGCCGGTGTTCTTTAAACGCCATTTTGTGCCGTGGTGCGGTGGTGGTCGTAGGTGGTTACATGTCAATCTGCTGGATACTTAAATTCTTCTAAATTTCAGTGTTTTCCCTCTTTTTTCAGTTTTTAAGTTGAACGTTAAACGTTCAAAATGACGGGCCAAGGCTTACCGATTCATTTTCAAGAACATTTGCAGGTAAAATTATTATGTGGATCATGTTATGAAGGGTGATGACCTAAAGCAATTTTGATCTTAACCGGAAAACCTACACTTATTTGACTCTAATTTTCTTTAAAAAATGACATTTTGTTTTATTTTATGGTTTAATGTATTGTTTCGGCAATTTTAAGAATTTTTTTCGTGGTTTCTGTTTCGTTTTGAAATGTTTCACTTGACCACGTAATGCTATGATGATGCATGAAACGCCCCTAATTGACATTATTACTAAAATTTATGTTTTGTTTTACGGAGGTTTCGTAGGAATATTTTGCTATTTATAACCAATTTTACTTAGATTTATTTATTCTGTTATTAGAAATGATTTCAGTTTACATTTTAAAACCGAAACAAATCTTTTAAGTGGATTGGCTTTGTGTACATTAGTGATACTTTGTTATTTTGTACTATTTAGCGATATATTATTTAAAATATAATTTATTGAATTAGTACTTTTGAGAGGGAAAAAAGCACTTTTCAAAACAGTAATGGATTAACTAAAATATATATACTCATTTGCCAATCGTTATTTCATGGGGGGAAAAGGAAAACAAATTTTTACAAGATTTTCCAATTAATTTATTCATTTGAGATTATCAAAAAAATCCTGCTTGATATCAAAATTATTCTATAGAAATTTAATGGTTTTGGTGACCTAGTGACCTCAATTTAATTGACGTTTTAAGGAACAATTAAAAGATATTTTTGTGTATATAGCTCATTCTTAAAATAAATATAGGAAAAATGGGTTCCCAAGTATAATATGATATGCAAAAAATCTTAAAATTTGTTTAGTGGATTGGTTACTTTAGACTTTATTAAAAAAAAAAAAAGAAAGACAGTGAACCTTTTTCGAAATTTGTTATTTGTATATATTAAATCAAAAAATCGGTATTTACATACATACAGCTGTAAACAATTTTTATATAAATTCTCTTATCAAAGACTTGATATTTTAAAAATTTGTTTTTAAGTGGGTAATTGTTGTAAATATAAATTATAAACGTAAATTTTAAATTACTATTTTTACCTATAAATTTCTTGTTAGAATTTTTTTCTTTAGTATTGATAGATAATATAAATATTATGCACACTTAATGATCTTATTTGGTTGAAGGATAAAGATAAGAAATTTACTATAATTTTTCAAGTGCTATTCATGGTATAGTACTTACTAAAATGCAATAAATTTTGTTACAAAATATTGCGTATTTTTTGTTAAAAATTTTATAAAGTTTAAGTGAATATTCTAGAAATTATTTGTTCTATTTATTTTTTTATAACTGTATAGTTGTTGGAACTAAAATAACAGATAAAATAAACATTTAATGATTCCCTTCTTGAATATTCTGAACTTAGATTGAATAAATCATTTTAAATTGTAGCAAAGCATCTAGTAGGCAAGTATAGAAATGTTAACGTAAATCGATTGCAAAAATTGAATTACAGCTAGAAAATTGACCTATGTTCTTAAAAGTTAAATATTTATGTATTTTATGATTTGAAAGGTTTCATAAGCACCTCTTGTTGATATTTTCAGTCTAAAAAAATTGCTCATTTATTCTGTACTAATAATATATTATAACTGACATTTAATTTTAAATTCTTAATTCTTAAAGGTTTGTGATATTTAATCTAAAGCATAGTGTCCAAGATATATTGTTTTGAAGAGCTATAATTTCTGGATAAATAATTATGTTGGCTATGTATAATCAAATTTAAAAATAAATGCTTTACTTGGTAGAAAAATTTTAGCAGATGGAAAAGAAGTTTTTTAAATTTACCCTTTAACCTCTATATGTCCTTCAGTAAAAAAATAACTGTCAGTTTAAAAATTTTAATTTATAAATTAAACTTTGCATATTTCTAATGAGAAGTTAAATTATAATGTTGTTTAGAACTTAAATTCTAATATTTTTTAGATTATGATTTGTAAAAACTTATATTTTTATAAAATGTGTTTTTACTTTTGAAGTTATTCTATATTAAGTAAATTCTTTGAAATCGGAAATTATGTTTTAATTGGTACCTGTAGTAATTTGAGTTAGATTTTGTGTATTATTAAAGAAGTTTAAGGTGATGAAATATTAAAAAGCTTCTTAAACAGTTATATGGATAAATATAATAACCTAAGTTTATAAAATAAAATATTTAAAGTATTTTTAACATCTATGCAATATAGTTATTTTTAGTTTTTACAAAATGCTGTCTTGAATTTGTAAAAGTATTTTACTCGTACAATGAGGAGTTGTAAAATATATTGTTTATTTAAGGAAATAAAGAATTTCTCCCCTTTTTCTCTTTAGCTTACAACTGTAGGCATCAATGCAGCAAATATTACTTTTAACAATCTTACTATGGAATCGGACAAGTTCATTTGTGTCCGTGAGAAGGTCGGAGATTCGGCACAAGTAGTCATTATTGATATGAGTAATCCTACCAATCCCATTCGTAGACCAATATCTGCCGATTCTGCTATAATGAATCCAGCATCTAAAGTTATAGCATTGAAAGGTAAGCAGCACATTGTACAAGACATCTGTAGTGTACTATTAATATCTTTATTTAGTGATGTATAATAAATGTAGTGACTATTTTAACTTTTGCTTTAAGAAGAATAAGTATTTTGTTTGATAAATTAAGAATTATTTCATTATCAATTGCTTATGATGTTGGTTATGCGATTATCATTGATTAGACTATACTTTCCATGGATAGACTATAATAAAAATTAGAATATATAAATTTTACAAGTTCATTAAGATTTCGGCACAGTATGATAGACATTTTTATTAAATATTACTATAACATTTTTAGAAGCTTAGTAAATTAACGCATATAATTTAGCACGTCTTGAAAATTAAATATGCAAGAAGTAATAAGCTTAATATTTAATTACATCTTGCCATCAAATCAATTATCAATAAGATGCAAGTGTTAGTTTCAAACTAACAAGCAAATCTAAAGTTTATCATGATTAACTTGCCTGAATTTAATTTAATAATTGTAGTTATTATGAGTGAAAATGTGTTAAAATTTTTAATGTGTTTTATATATGAGGCATTCTGTATAAAAAGACAAATTCAACTTAGGATCAAAATGTTTTTTTGCTATTTGCCATATATATTTTAAAATCTAAAAATTATAACATTCCTTAACAATACCTTTTTATTGAGTTCATTTTTATAGGGAAAAATTCTCAAAAAAATTTTCTTTCAAGTACATTTTGAAGTTCACCCTTCATATCTACAACATTTCATATGTTTCAAATATTTAACTAATCAATCTAAAAGGTGTCAAGATTTTTTATAAGAGAAAATTTAGCTTTTCAGTTAAAAAAATTATACAAGAAAAACAGAGTATTCCATGCAAGGTATCACACAAAGCAATAACTGTTTTTTACCTGCCATTTATGAAGTTGGATATGGCATTAGGAATTAGGAATTGATTAATTATTTGACCTTCTGAAAAGATTTTTTTAATCATTCCCTTCTGATCTAATTTCTTAGATTCGTAAATATTGCCTGTGATGCCTATTATCTTGCTTCGCTTTATAAAAGCAGATCTTTCTTTATAAACAGCTTCAATTTCATATTTGATTTTTTTTTTTTTTTTTTTGTCAAAAATTAATTTCTTTATCATTTACTAATATTTTGTTTATCATGTTCTTTGATGGTGAAGAAAAGCATTTTTTATGGTTATTTTTTAAAAATCAATTTCCATTAAGATTTCCAATGAAATTCATAGATTATATGTTATTGTGTATAATCTGCAATTTACAGGCAGGAAGTTTTTGAAATAATGATCTTTGGTGTTTTTAAAATTTGGAAATTATTTAATTATCATGCATTAAATACTTAATCTAAGAATTCTTTAAAAATGTTGTTACCTAACAAAACTATTTAGAGTTATTTTTTTTTTTGTATTGATTTGTATGAATGTTTTTAATCTTAATTGTTTATCATTTTATTTTGCAATAGTATTTATATAATATTCCAATTTAAAATATTATATTTAATATAAAGTATAAGAACAGATATCTGAAATTCTTGGAATGATTTATTACTTTTTATATTAATTTTATATTTTCTAATTTGTTGAATCTTGTAACTTAAACAATTAAGCAAACGTTAAAAATGTAAAAGATATATATAAATCTTATTTAAAATTGTGTTGCAATGAGTCTGATTTATGCATATCTTTAAATGTATGCAATATGCCTCTTAACTTTTTTTTTTTTTCTGAATTTCTTAGAATCTTTTTACCTGTTATTCTTATTTCAATGAAATGCTATTTAATTATATAATAATTGCATGCAACTAAATCTTTTCTCTTTTCTTTCTATACAGCTTCTTCTGGAAGTAAGTGAATTTTATTTCTTCTGAATTTCCTTTCTTAATTCTTTTTAATATTTTCAATTCTAATTCTTAAAATCATTAATTCTTCCTTACTAGCATTTTTAAACTATAAATGTTCTAGGATAATTAACAGAAAATTAAAATAAACATTTATAATTCTTTTTGTTTAGCATGTTTTTAAATGAATTAATAATTTTTTAGTGAATAAGATAAATTTATTCAAATATGAGAATGATATTTAATAAATTTACTACCATTTATTTATTCACAATGACAGTAAATTTTTACCATTTAATTCAGAATTTTTTTAATTTATTCAAATATTTTTAATGGTTCTCTTCTAATGTAATATGTAGACAATTCTTTTTATTTTTACACGTAGTTAATAATGTACTAAAAGAATCAAATTAGTTAAGTGTCTATTTTATTTGATCTCGCGTATTTTTTTTCTAAAGAGCTAAACATGAATTACATTTTACGAGATTTGTTTTCATAGCTGTACGTACATTACAAATATTCAACATCGAAATGAAAAGCAAGATGAAGGCACACACTATGAATGAAGATGTTGTGTTTTGGAAGTGGATTAACGTTAATACCATTGCACTGGTCACTGAAACTGCTGTATTTCATTGGAGCATGGAAGGTAATTTTTTCAATTTTTATTACAAGTTAAAATTGGATCTTTAGAACTTCGCTTTACATTATTAAAGTTTATTTAATTATAATTGTAGTTTAACTCTTTGTTATTAAAAAAAAAAAACTATTAGTTCCTAATCATATTGATATTTTGTAATTAACATTTTCTTTGTTTTTAATCTTCTAATTTTAAGCATTGTACAGTGTTTTATATTAAGAAATTAAATTTTTAAGACGTTAATCTAACATGAATAGAAACTTGTTTTGTAAATTTCATGCTTACTAAAGAAAATATTTTCAGGGGAATCTCAGCCCCAGAAAATGTTTGATCGTCATGCAAGCCTTAATGGCTGCCAGATAATAAATTACCGGTGTGATCATAAGCAGCAATGGTTACTGTTAATTGGCATCTCCGCACAGGTAATTTATGTTGAGGGAAAAGTTCTTATGGCTATGGAATGTTTATTGTATAAGAAATTAACTGTATTATATATTACAGCAAAACAGAGTAGTGGGTGCTATGCAATTATATTCAGTTGAACGTCGAGTAAGTCAACCTATTGAAGGTCATGCTGCAGCTTTTGCACAGTTCAAATTGGAAGGCAATCCTGAACCGTCGACCTTGTTTTGCTTTGCTGTCAGGACAGCCCAAGGTGGAAAGGTAATAAGAAATCTTGTATATAAAATTGATAGTTTTTTTTTTTTGTCTTCTATATAAACTCGGTTTTAAACCGATACTTCTAAATTTAGCACATATCTAGCCTATGGCATTCATAAGATTATAGCCTACTTTGAAACTAGGACTTTCCCTCGATTTCTCTCCCTTAATTCCTTGCTTATTAATTAAATAAAAATGCTATTTTTATTGCAATCGGTTACTTCCAGTTAATGCTATTATGATTGTAAAACAAAATATGTAAAAAAATTATGGTATTAGTTTTTAATCTATTTCCAAATTTAACACCATTATATTAACCCTTTGCGCTCAAAGTTTTTTTCATTTGTATTACCAGCAACTCGAAGCGATTTTAGCGAAAAGATCATATTGACATATAAGTTTGATATACGCATTAAAAGAAACGCATTAATTTATATTGTTATTTGCATTGTCTCCGTAGTAGAGCCCTTGAGCTTGAAGACAAATTTTAAATGGCTTCGCTCCAGAGCCCTCAAGTGCAAAGGGTTAAATTTAACTTTAAATGTTAGCATTTAAAGACCTTAGGATTATTGCTTTATTTAGGGCAAGTTATTAAAATCATCAAACCTTTAATTCCGACAAATTATTTTTCTCAAAATTTACGAAACTAAAATAGTTAATTCTGTGACAGGATAATGTGAAGTCGTATCTGCTTTTGCCGATGATGTTAGAGGTATTGGGTAGACATAGCACAGAGTGTTACAGACTAGACAAACCTCCAAATGACTTCATTCGCCATTTCATTTTAAGTTTTAAAAATTTATAAAAAGTCCTCTACCATCACCTGCTAGTGGTTTACATGATGCCAAACAATGTTCCACCCTTGCATTTCTGATAGGGGCTGCATAGCCTTGGATACAGAAGGGAAGTGTGACAAAAAGAAAGATCAAGACCCGGGGAAAAAAAATTCAAAAATGGATTTTTCTGAAAATTATTGAATTGTCAAGATTTTAAAATTGTCTAATTGTTAAATTTTGTCGTTTATCTTGATTTTACCGCTCCTTTTTAGATGAGCCTTGGAAATGCAGAGAATTCAACTGGTGAATCATAATTATAAATTTAAAAATGCAAGCTTCATATTTAAACAGTAATAATTCTTTACAGTAAAAGCCATGATACTTTTTTTTTAAAATTATATTTACCTTAAAATATCTTGGGACTGAAGGGATATAAAATTTTTACATGATTTCCTACTAAATATAAGTTAGTACAAAACTTACTGTGCAATGAACATAATTCTTAAAGATATAATACTCTAATATTAAAATAACTCTTTTTAAAAATTGAATTTTATTTTCTTTAATAATAGTTGCTTATAATCAGTAATGAATAAAAGATACTTTTTAAAGAGTTAAATGTTGTAACTGTAGAATTTAATTGCCCCTTTAGCTTCTATAATTAAAAAATTTGTTACCTTTTTTTTTTTAAATAAGTGAAATTAGAAATATATTTATTACTATTGACAAGATCATATATTTAATTGTACAATAAAGTCTAAATTGTCAATTAACATGAATTAATAGGTATTTTATCATATTTATAGATTGCAATTGTCATTTTAAATTAAATTAATTTCTGTAAAACTACCTAAAGTTCTATTTAAAGTGTTTCATGTATTAAATTGTTTGATACATAATTTCTATTGGTAAAATATGGAGAATTATAAAAAATGGTTTGGATTTAAATATTGGATAAAGCATAATTTTACGTACATATCTGTCTGCTTCTACTTTAGCTTCACATCATCGAAGTCGGACAAGCTCCTGCTGGTAATCAACCTTACCCTAAGAAGGCAGTTGATGTATACTTTCCATCGGAAGCTCAAACAGATTTTCCTGTCGCTATGCAAGTAAGAATTTTTTGGGTTTAATTTGCCAAACCTTATGTTTTTAAATTTAAAATTTGCAATATTCTTAGATTTGTAATTTTAACTTTACTTTTAATTCTTTTATTTTATTTATTTATTATAATTTAGTTAGTTCCTTAAATTTATTAGCAAATTCAATATTGTATTTAAATTACAGAAATAAGCCCAAAATAATTATACTTTATAACAATATATCAAATGATTTCAAGTTTTTTTTTTGTTTTAAATTAAAGAAATTATAATTATTTATGAAGGACCTTCCTATGAATTGAAAATACCTTGGCAATTTAAATTTCTTTATTTTGTGTATAATCCAACTTTTTTAGTTGAAAAAGTAACTTTCAAATTTCAAAATCTTTTGAGTATTTACTATTCATAAATAATAATTTTAACTTAAAATGATTTCTTTTAATTGAGAGCAAATATATATCTTATTTAAATGCATTATTAAAAAAAAACAAATTTATAAATCAGTCTGGTATCTAAACTATAAATAAGTTTTAAAGGTAATCATTCTCACTAATAATTTCTTGTTTCCAGATCAGTTCAAAGCATGATATAATTTATTTAATCACAAAATATGGCTACGTTCATCTGTATGACATTGAGAGTGCTATTTGCATTTACATGAACAGAATTAGTGGAGAAACTATCTTTGTCACTGCACCTCATGAACCAACTGCTGGAATAATTGGTGTCAACCGCAAAGGACAAGTAATTGCTTTCAATTATAATAATTGCTTGTGAAAAAATAAGTATTGCAATTTAGAGGATAAAGAAAATTTAATATATTCTTAATTTTAGGTGCTGTCAGTAAGTGTTGAAGAAGAGAACTTCATACCTTATATTAATAATGTACTACAAAATCCAGATTTAGCTCTTCGCATGGCAGTTCGTAACAATTTATCTGGAGCTGAAGATTTATTTGTGCGAAAATTCAATACTTTATTTACCAATGGGCAATATGCCGAAGCAGCAAAAGTCGCTGCAAATGCTCCGAAGGTTAGTTCTTCAATAATTACAAGTTTCTCTAGAATTAACTCATATGCATGTGATTAAATGGATAACCTTGTGTTAATTTCTTAAAGTTGTTTGTAGCATAATAAAATTACATGAGAAAATAAATGTATAAATTAAAATATGCTTTTAAAATGCTTTTATAAAATTCATGTTAAATCTAGTGCTATAGATAAATTACTTGAAAATTATGAGTAATTAAGTGAAAATAATTAAATTGCATAATGTATGATTATTAAAGTAAAAATAATTTAGTTGCATAACTTACTAGTTATTTTTTGTAAACTTATTTCTATAAAATTTATAGATTCTTTTTCTTGAATTGTTTTTTATAGTTGAGATTTAATATTGATTACTTGCAATATAAAAAAAACTAATTTTTATTCATAATTTGTGTAACCCTAAAACTAAAGTCATTGTTCCTTCTGTAATTAATTATTAGTCATTAAGTTTAATTCATGTGGTTTTCTAACAGATGGTATAATTATTAGATGAATAAAATTGACTGTCATTAAGCTTTGATGTTTAATGTGTCATTTAAGTGTGGAAGTTTTGTAGTTTTGAACATGTCAAATGTACTGAAAAAGAACATTTGCAGGAAATTTTACTTTTTTGTAATTGGAAGAAATGTACAGCTAAAACATAAGATTCTTGTAGATTTAGAGAAATTGAAGAAACTGACAGAATTTGTTAATTATAAGTTGTTAAAATATGTGACAATAGCTGATAAATGTAACTGACTGCAATTGATTTGTTTGAACTAAGCATTAAGAAATGTCCAGAAAGTATGAAGAAAAATTTGCCATTTATTCAAAAGTCATCTCGAAAAATGACAATACTTAATAGTTTTTGACTTGCTTCGCAATGTGTAACACTAAGAAATGCATCAATGAGAAATCTTACTTTAACTACCATGTTTTCCAGGAATTGTTCTTTCTAATTACCATGTAATTTGCTCTATCGGGTATGAACTGTATGAGTAATACTTCTATTTCAAAAAGTTAAATTGTCTTGACTCGTTACCTCAAAAAGACTAGTTTTTCAACTAGAAATTTATTGTCTTCCTGAATATCCAGTGATATGGACGATAGTTGGATGTATTAATTTTTTAATAGTGGGAGGAACTGTAAGAGTTTGTGTAAACTCAAAATTTTAGGCATTAAACTTACATAAAATAAAATCTACATAATTTTATTGTATTTATAATTATAAAAAGTTATTGCACTTTTTTCCCCCCCCATTTCCTCAAAGTTTTGTTTTCAAGATTTCTAAGTATGATCAATATTAATTTTAAAACATTAATTTTTATTTTTAGGGTATCCTACGAACACCTCAAACCATTCAAAGATTCCAACAAGTACCCACACAAGCTGGGCAAACAGCACCACTTCTGCAGTATTTTGGGATACTTCTCGACCAAGGACAATTAAATAAATTTGAATCCCTTGAACTTTGTCGCCCTGTTTTGCAGCAAGGTAGAAAACAACTTTTAGAAAAATGGCTTAAAGATGACAAGGTAAGATTTCTTATATAATTTCTTTGTTTATATAATGAATATACTTTTCTTTTTCTTGATGAGCAATTTTTATATAAATTTTTTATTTTTACAGCTGGAATGTAGTGAAGAATTGGGTGATTTAGTTAAGCAAGTAGATCCAACATTAGCTTTATCTGTGTACCTGCGAGCAAATGTGCCAAACAAAGTATGTTAATTTCTTTTTATGTTTTCTTATATTCTTAACAATAGTTTTTAAGTTTTCATGTTTATTTTAAATAATTATGTTCAGTATGATACTGTATTTTAAGTAGTTTTATAGTTTACTTTATAAATATTTTTATTAGTAAGAACAAAATATTTATGAATTTTTGTTTGAAATTTAAAAGGTTTTTGTTATTTTATTTTAGGTTATACAATGTTTTGCTGAAACTGGTCAATTCCAAAAGATAGTTTTATATGCAAAAAAAGTTGGATTTACTCCAGACTATGTTGGTTTGCTACGTCAAGTAATGAGAATCAATCCAGATCAGGGTGCATCATTTGCACAGATGTTAGTTCAAGATGATGAGCCTCTGGCTGATATTAACCAAGTATGTACAAATTCTCAAGTATTAATTAAAGTAATAATTGAATAATGAGTTGTTCAAGTAATAATTGTTATTATCTTTAAAATATTTTTGCTAATATTTTTTTCTTTATCAGATCGTCGACATTTTTATGGAGCAAAACTTGGTTCAGCAATGTACTGCTTTCTTATTAGATGCTTTAAAGAACAATAGACCCTCTGAAGGTAGCTTGCAGACTAGACTTTTAGAAATGAATCTTGTTACTGCTCCTCAAGTACGTATTAGAATTTCACTTTTTTTTGTTTTAAAGTAAATTATTTAATGCGCAGAATTTTAATATTAGATAATTAAATTCCAAAAATTCATCGGTATAAACTAATATATATATTTTTTTATGTTAAAAATGTACATTTAACGTAGTCTTAAAATTAGTGAAAAACCTATATATTTACCCTTTTAAAAAATCTATATATTTAACTTTGTATGTTAAATTTCTATTGGGGGGGGAAAAAAAATTCACTCAATAAATTATTTTGTCAAGTCTGTCAGTTTTTTCTTCCTTGAATCCATATGAAATATTTTGCACCTTAAAACCCAGATGTCTTTGAATACAATAGTACTCTCTGTTTGTTTATTTCATAAAATTTTTTGCACATAATTAGTTAAATCAAAAATAATTGATTGAGGTCAATCTCCCTCTTAAATTTAAGTTCATTGATTGACTTACATTATTAACTATGTAATAACATAGTATTTTTTTTTAAATTATAAAAATGTTAAATTTTGTAAGAGCCTGTTCAATGTAAGGAATATGTTCCAATAAATTTAAATAACCAAGATTATAATATATTAATAATGAAGTGAAACTGAACAGAGAATAAATCTTTTTTTTTTTTTATTAGCATTTATTTAACACTTTATGGGTCTGTATAACTAATTAACCACGTAACTAATTTTAATTTTTTCAAAAAGGCTAAAACATCATGCTATAATGTCTGCAAGATAATGAATAACAATATTGATGGTTAGCAGCACTATTAACCCGAAATAACAAAGTAAATGCCTCATATGTTTTATGAAGTTAGTAAACCAATGAAACCATCATATGCAATTGACATTATTTGTGCTTCTGCCCGTTGGTTACTAAACTAAAAAAAAAATTTTAATTTTTAAATGCGTAACTAATTATGTACACTTTTGTGTACATAATTGTTCTGGATTTGCATATCAATAGCAACTTGTTTATTTGCATTTTAATAATCATTTTGTTAGTTTTGTGACCTGGAGGTTATAGTTGGCTGTTATGGTATTTTTTGGTATATTTAGGATAATGCTTGTATTTTCAGTTTTATCTCGCATACCTAAAATATGAATACAAAACCGCATAAAATTAAGAGTAATTAGACATGTTAGTGATAATAGATCTGAAGATTCGTGTAAACAAATGCAAAACATGCAAAAAGATGAAGTAGCGCATAGATAAATTTTTCGGACAATGGAGGACAGTGCAGAAAGCAGGGGTGTAAAGGAATTCCAAAAATAAAGCGTTCTAAATGCAACATCTATATTTGATGCCGAGTGCACATTGTTTTATTGACTTCCATTCTTGTGCTTTTATGCACAGAAGTGCAAACATTGTGCACCATAGTTATTTCATAGTTACAAAGTGAATTTAATTCACTTCATAGCTTCGTAAATTTTTTATAATTTAAACTAGTAATTTTTTTTTTTTTAATCTGCTTATATTGATTTATAATTGATTTCTCCATTGCATTTTTTTTTTTTTTTTTTTTAAGAAAAAAAGAATTCAAGTCATTGAAGGTTAAATACTTTTATTGCATTAATCATAGACTTAATTATTAATGTCAAGACATTCCATCAGTGATGCTTTGTCGTCCCTTTTGAATTTTTATTAATTTAAATCATTTTGTTTAAACTGATCCATAATTTGCATTATAGTATCTGAATTCTTTTGTTCATTGCCTCTAATGTTGACATCTTTGTACAGTTCTAATTTTTTAAGGTTTTCATTAAAATAGACTTTACCAATTGTAACTTGCAATAATTCTTCAATATCTTGTGCATTTATATTGCCCAATCCTATTTCATTAGCTAGCTTGACAACTTCATCAACATCAATAATGGTTTGTTTAACTCTGGTCATGCATGTATTTATCTGATGTCCTTTTAAATGTCTCGATCACCTAATTCTAGGAAAGATTAATGTTATATACAGTTTGATATTGTAGTTTTTTCCCCAAAAGACTAACCCAGCAATACCGATACCACATGCATTTTCGGAGAATCCTAATACTGCTGTTTAATATTGAAATGCCAGGTTTTACTGTATTAGTATTAATTCTATAAACAAATTAGTATATTTCATTAATATCTATTAAAATTGAGGTTGGTATATTAAATCAATATTCTATGAAATTTTAAATTATATTTTAATCTAAAAATGTTAACTGTTCTTATTTGTAGGTAGCTGATGCTATCTTAGGCAATCAGATGTTTACTCATTATGATAGAGCTCATGTAGCGCAGTTGTGCGAGAAAGCTGGATTACTACAAAGGGTAAAATTGTTTGATATTCATAATTTCTAATATTTCTTAATTTTTCAATTAAAATTGTAAAAACTTGATTTGTTTCATTTTATTTTTAGGCACTCGAGCATTACACAGATTTGTATGACATTAAGAGGGCTATAGTACATACTCACCTGCTTAATTCTGAGGTAAGTGAATGATTTCATATTTGTATTGAAAAAAATTAATCGAAATTAGTTAAGTCTGTTATATTGAAGTCAATTATCCAATAAATGTTTATTGTACAATGCAATTTAATAAACAGAATGACATTTTAATTTAAAATGTGGTTATTTTATGCTTCATTTTGTAGTTTATTTACTAATAAAATTTGTCGATAGTTTTAAAAAAATTAGTATTCTGAAAATTCTGATCATTGCAGTACTTTTAAGAATATTTGTAAACTCTTATTTTGTTTCAGAGAAGTTGCGATAAGTTTAAAGGCAATCATTTAACTGTAGAGAATTAAACAATGGTAAAATACCAATTTGGCATGTATTTTCTGTCATCAGTGCAGTGGGTTTGTAACTTACAATAATTGCTTTATTTATTTTTTATTGCTTTCCTGAAAAGAAAATGCATATACTTTTGTTTGATTTTCTCTTGTTTATATCCTAGAAATGTAGGGATAGTAAAGTTTTTATAATTCATTAGTTTTTATATAGAAATTATAATTGTAGGAATTATTTGTTATGTATACCAAGATTTATTTAAACAGTTAATATATTTAGCTTTTTAATTAAATTTTGTTTGTATAAATTTTTAAATGATCTTGGATTTTTGTGTTCTCAAATATTACTAAAAGTTGGAAACATTCGTATAATTACTCAAAACAGAAAGGTATTCGTTATATGAAAGTTATCCTCTAAGGTTTGTAAGAAAGGGAGCCAATTAATTATGCTGTGAATACTTCATTTTTATTTTTTTTTTTTTTTAGTGGTTGGTAAATTACTTTGGCTCTTTATCTGTGGAAGACTCTATCGAATGCTTGAAAGCAATGCTAAGTCATAATATTCGTCAAAATCTTCAAATATGTGTTCAAGTTGCCACAAAGTATCATGAACAACTCACAACTACAGCTCTCATAGATTTATTTGAATCATTTAAAAGTTATGAAGGTAAGAAATTAATCTTAAAGAATGAATCCACATAAAACATTGACTTAATTTGTTATTTGCATGTATGATTTTGAATTTGTAATTTGTATAAAGTTTAATGTTATAGCTCTTTAAACTTGTTTATTTTAGGATTATTTTATTTCCTGGGTTCTATTGTTAATTTTAGTCAAGACCCTGAAGTGCACTTCAAATACATTCAAGTAAGTCTAGTTTTGATATTCTTTGAATTAAAAAAATTTTTTTTTTTGGAACTGAAGTTTTTTTTTTCTTTTCTAGTCTGCTTGTAAAACTGGTCAAATTAAAGAAGTTGAACGCATCTGTCGTGAAAGTAACTGTTACAATCCAGAAAGAGTGAAGAATTTCTTAAAAGAAGCTAAGCTGACAGATCAACTTCCTCTCATCATTGTGTGTGACAGATTCGATTTTGTGCACGATCTTGTGCTATATCTGTATCGCAATAACTTGCAGAAATACATAGAAATATATGTTCAAAAAGTAAGTTTCTTTTTTATGTGTAACAAATGCTATTTACAAGATATAATATATATATTTTAAATTGGTAGAGCTTACAGTCATATTGTCCTTAAAAGATAACAAGCTCATTATTCCTTAATATTTGTTTTGAAATTTAAAATAACTAGACATGTATTTATCTTTTTTTTTTTTTAAATAAAATTTTTTAAAAATGATTAAAAAATCTGATTTCAAACTGATTTTTGTTACTTATATACTTTTAAAATAGTAAACTAATTAAAAGGAAATGTATTTCGTAATCTTGTTGAAATCAGATCTGTGTGTTGTAAAATGTTTTATATTTTTCTTTTTATTTGAGAGAGTGGTATAATCTTGGATAATATCGACAGTTGGCATTATACAAACATGTTTTACACAGGTAAATCCTTCTCGTCTTCCTGTTGTTATTGGAGGTTTGCTTGATGTTGACTGTTCAGAAGATGTTATCAAATCATTGATCATGGTTGTAAGAGGGCAGTTCTCTACTGATGAGCTAGTTGAAGAGGTTGAGAAGAGAAACCGTTTGAAGCTTCTGTTGCCTTGGCTAGAGACAAGAGTTCACGAAGGCTGCAATGAGCCTGCCACTCATAATGCTCTTGCTAAAATCTATATCGACTCCAATAATAATCCTGAGCGATTCTTAAAGCAAGTCTATTTAAATTCCTTGTATTTTTTAATAGCTAGCTCATTGAGCAATTTTTTTATTTTTATATAATTTGCATTTTTGTAATTTGATTTAGTTTTATAGTTAACTATATTAAGTAATGAGAGTTTATATTAAATAGTTCATGAATTCATATAAAAGAAACATCAAATCATTCCTTTTTGTAATCGGGTATCTTTTCCATGATTAGTTTCTTAAACATTTATAAACAAAAAAAAAACCTTTTCTGGAAATTAAAGAAAAGTACTCAAATTTTATGCAACTCTGGTGAATCTAAATAAAATTTAACAATAGGCTTATGTATAAAATATATATATATATATTTTTGTATTGTTTCATTTAAAGATGTAAAAAGAAAAGAGGGGGGGAAACTTGTCACTAATATAAAAATGCACAAAAAAATGGATATTAACTGTACAAAACATCCTAGATTTTTTTCTTCCTGTAGATGTGTTGTTAATTATATCTTAGTTTTTAATTCATTGAGAATAGATATTTCTTAAAATATGTTGTCAATTAATTTAATTGATCTTATTTTATTACATAATAAACTAAATATTTTTAAATTTACGTTTGCAATAGAAGTTGGCAATTTTATTTTTAGCGAAACTAATAATAAGATTTAATTTAAATTTAATTTGATAGAGTAGTATATTATAAATTTTAGATTCTGGTTTTTCATACCTTTCAATATGTTACTATTTTAAAATATAAATTAATTTTAGAAGTATATTTTAACATAGAAATGAAATAGCGTTTTTTAATATTATCAATGAAGTGTTTACCTTATTTAATTTATTAAGTACGAATCCTTTTTATTTTAGATATGTTTTTATTCTGTTATACATCACCAGATATTGTACTTTTAACTAATTGCAGAGTTAATGAATATGATTGCCTAATTTACTTAATTTCTATTATACACATAGAAGACTAGATTTTCTATTAATAAAACTAAATAAATCCTTAATCTTTCAGGGAGAACCAGTTTTATGATAGCAGGGTTGTTGGTAAATACTGTGAGAAAAGAGATCCTCATCTGGCGTGCATGGCATACGAAAGAGGCCAGTGTGATAGAGAACTGATAAAAGTTTGCAATGAAAATTCCCTCTTCAAGAGTGAAGCTCGGTATTTAGTTAAAAGACGTGATCAAGAATTGTGGGCAGAAGTCTTGAATGAAAACAACCAGTATAGAAGACCTTTGATTGATCAAGTAGTACAGACTGCACTTTCAGAAACTCAAGATCCAGAAGACATTTCGGTGACCGTGAAAGCTTTCATGACTGCTGATTTACCTAATGAACTGATTGAATTGCTTGAAAAAATTGTTTTAGATAATTCGGTCTTTAGTGACCATAGGTAAGTAATATCTTAGTTCTGAAATTATTTTCATAATAAAAATGTAGTAATTTTTTTTCTTTTTAAGCGTGAAATATTTTGGTCTTGCATTGAACTAAATCATAAATGTTATGTAATTATTTATTTAAAAAATATCTTTAATATTTACCAAAACAATTATGCGAGATTATTTTTGTTGAGTAACATTTCATGATTTGAACATGTTAAATTTTTTTTAAGTACTTTTCCCTTCCAAATATCTTTATTTTTATTATGTTGTTTACTAAAAACATTAAACTTTGTTGATTTAAAAAAAAAAGCAAATGTTTCTGTAAATTGGTCTTATTTTAATTTAGGACTTATTGCCTGCTTAAATAATATGTAAACTTATTTAAATTGCTTAATCTATTACTGATATAAATTAAGGTTTATAATATGCAAAATTTCTGTTTTAAGTGATATAAAAAGCAAAACTAAAGTCATTGGCAATATTTGTTGACATCACATTTATAATTTAAATTATATTATAATTTCAGAAACCTTCAGAACTTGCTTATCTTGACAGCTATTAAAGCCGACCGAACTAGAGTAATGGAATACATCAATCGTTTGGATAACTATGATGCCCCTGATATAGCTAACATTGCTATTAGCAATGAATTATTTGAAGAAGCATTTGCCATTTTCAGAAAATTTGATGTTAACACTTCTGCCATTCAGGTATATGCAATTAATTACAAGGAAAAAAATTTTTTTATAAAGTTCCATGTCATTATTTCTAGCTTCTTTATAAAATTTAAGTTATTCATCTTTGCATTTTAATGTAAATCATATATTTTGAACATAACTTGTTTTGTTGAATTTTATATTGTACATAATTAACGTAACTTAGCTTGTTCTGTACATAACATATTTAAAAATATTAAGCAAAAATCATAAGTAGTTTTTTATATGTATGTATATTATATTACATGTATGCATATATATTTTAAAATTAAGGTAGGTATTTTTCTTAGCTAAAATGCAATTTGTTTATAGGTATTAATTGAGCATATTAAAAACTTGGATCGAGCTTATGAATTTGCTGAAAGATGTAATGAGCCTGCTGTATGGAGCTTGCTAGCTCAGGCTCAGTTACAACAAGGCATGGTAAAAGAAGCTATTGATTCTTACATCAAAGCTGGCGATCCATCTTCTTACATGGATGTTGTTCAGACTGCTCATAAAACAGGTAATTCATTTTTTAATTTAGATATTGAAATTCCTAACAATTGAAATAAAAAATGAAGTTTAATGTTTCTTGTTTATAACATTTTTTATTGTTCCTACCTAGTTTCCTATATTTCTGATGTTGAAATATTCAACATGTTATGTTATCACCTTAAAATGTAGAGCATTTAATCTTTCCATAAGAAAACTGAATGAAATTTTACTAAAATAGTCAGCAATGTGACAATAAAAAAAAATTTGCCTACAAGAGCATTATTTGTATATACAGGTTGGATTTTTAATATCTGTTACCCATGATATGATATATGTTCTTTCTGTAATTGTACAAGGACTTCAAGTTGACATTCATTGGAGAATTTTCATTGCTTCTGAATGGTGTGAATGACATCAAAAAATGTTCAGTGCTAGAAAAGCCAAGTTTATCAAATAAGGCAAGAGATTAGTGGCAATACAGTCGCTTTTTAATAAATTAAAATGTCATATTCTAATATGTAAAATATTTTAAAACAATATTCTTAACTTAATTTTACTTACTAAGTAAAAATTTTTTTTAAAAAAAAGCAGGCAAAAACTAAAATCTTTACTTTCAGGAATTGGGAAAATTTCCTTTTCTAGTACTTCAATTATTTAAATGCAACAAATGTTTCTATATATGGCTCTTTTTTTAAAAGACAAAGTAATAAAATGCTTTAACTTGAGAAATAAAAGATTAAAAACTTAATAGTTGGATTGTACATTTTAAAAATAGATGAAATTTAATAAAATCTGCTATAAGCAGACATGTAGGATAGTCCATTCTGAGAATAAGATAATTACTTCTTAGAGTAAATGGTAAAAACAATTGTTATCTATTACCTAATTCTGGTTAAGATTTCAAAGCTCACAAGACCTAAATATTTTAAAACAATTTGGTTAGACCTTGCAATAAAGTGTAAAAGCTGTTGTAAAAGAAACTTGAATTGAATATTTGTTAAAAGCACTAATGAAAAGGTAACATTAATCAGGAGTATAGATTTGTGAAGGCAGTAGGCATATAAACAGAACCTCTTGAATTATACAGCATAGCATCATTTCAGCATATATGATGAAGGAATTATAATAAAATGCAAAGGACGATTGTATTAATTTATTCAGTGTTCGTATTTGGTTTGATTTTTATAGTAATAAATGGATTGTGTGTTCGAGATTTGCGTGCGCGCACACACACACACACATTGTCTTGATATAAGCAGGCTTATACATTTTAATGTATTAAACAATATGCTGCCTAAATTTAAAATGGCAATAAATATCATTAAGATAAAACAACTTTTTTTTTTTATATGCACTATATCTAGTGTAGCACATTATTGACAAAGGATGCGATTTTAAAGTCTGAAAAATATCTAAATATTTTTCTAATATTGAAATGTTTGTTAAAAAAAAAAAAAAGTACGACTGGATTGATTTGCATTTTTAATCTTTTATCTAGATATGAATCTTAATTTGCAAAATAAAAAAAAAAAAAATTAAGGCAGTTTAAATTATCTATATTTTAAATATCCTGTCCTCTATAATATCTTAACATTTAAATAAAAAAAACCCTTTAAAGTATAAATATTAAATTTAGTTTTTTATTTGTATTGTATTTATAATAAAAATGAACAAATTTCAAAGATTTCAAGTTTATTTTTAATTTTACAATGCATTTGTTCTTGTTTTAGGTTCATATATTCATATTAGTTTTGAATTCATTAAAAAAGCAAATAAAAATAAAATCAACTTAAGAACACTCACAAAATTCAAGTTATAAAATCAAGGCTTTTTATTAAAGAATTTCTTTCATGTTTACCCAAGTTTAATTTTTCTATTTTCTTTCTAATTAAAATTAAGTGTTTTTGCATCTGAATTTAAAAATGTATCCGTTTTTAGTGTTCTCTATATGATTATTAATAAAACTTAAAATTTTCAGGAAGTTGGGAGGATCTGGTGCGTTACTTACAAATGGCTCGTAAGAAAGCTCGTGAATCGTATGTTGAATCTGAATTAATTTATGCTTATGCAAAAACAAATCGCTTGGCTGATTTAGAAGAATTCGTTTCTGGTCCGAATCATGCTGATATACAAAAGGTATTGATTGGTCAAAAATTAGTTATTTTAATACTTCTCAAATTTTAAATTCTATTTTTAAGTTGCATTGTATTTTTTAGATTGGTGATCGTTGCTTTGAAGATAAACTATATGAACCTGCTAAATTATTATACAATAACGTGTCGAACTTTGCTCGCTTGGCAATTACTTTGGTACATCTTAAAGAATTCCAAGGAGCAGTGGACAGTGCACGTAAAGCTAACTCAACACGAACTTGGAAAGAGGTAAGCAAAACGAAAATGTATATTTTCAAAGAGTTTTATTTATATTTGATCATAAGACTTGATTGTTTACTTAATAGCAAATAGAAGTAGTAGTCTATTTAAATGAGTATTATTATGAATTGTTACGTATATCAATCAACACTAATAAACTTAAAATTTTTAGTAATCATTTGGATAAAATTGAATGTATTTCAAATTTCTGTTATTTTCTCTTTATTGCATTTGGCAGTTTTTGTTAATGTAAAAAAAAGCGAAATGAAATATGAATTGTATACATGGTTCCTTATATAAGTTATACACATTTAAATTTAATTTATAAAAAACATTTACCTTATTGAAATTCTATTTTGATTTTAATTTCTTCTATGATTAATCTACTAAGTTCTGAATTATATTTATTTTCAGTAGTAATAACTTAATATAGCATAAAATTTTTTTTAAATATTCCTTGTTTATAATAGAGAATGTGCTCGTGGATTTCATTTTTATACCGTTGCTCTCGTTATATTTATGCATTTCATATTAAATCTTATAAACCTAGCATTATATGTACAATTATAGTATTTGAAATTTGATAAAATTGCTATAAATATTTGTGTAAAATACTTGTATATTTAATTGAATTTGAAATACAATTCATTGTAACAAGTTAATATTAATTTTTTTTATTAGTAAATTTTATTAATTTTTTTTTTCCCCTAGGTTTGTTTTGCTTGTGTGGACAATGAAGAGTTCAGATTAGCCCAAATGTGTGGTCTTCATATTGTTGTGCATGCAGATGAGCTTGAAGACCTTATTAACTATTACCAAGACAAAGGTTTCTTTGAAGAGCTTATAAGCCTCCTTGAAGCAGCTCTCGGTAAATAAAATATTTTAAATGCTTCAGACCTTTAAAAATTAAATTTTATTTGCTATTGAAAGGGGGGGATAAGATAAAAGTGTGTATAGTTCTTAAATATTAATTATTCTGGTTATAGCTGACTGTTTATTAAATTTGTTTTGGAGAAACAATATTTTGTCATGATATATGTTTGTTATTAATGTTTATTCATATACATGCCAGCATAATCGGTTTTTGATGCCAATGCCACTGTATAAAGCAGTACTATGATAATTATAAAAATGTATATTTTTTTCCTTTATTAAATTGAGTGAAAAAAATTTTGAAGTTAATATGAATCTTTGAATATATTTTTCATAACTGTTTAGGTTTGGAACGAGCTCACATGGGAATGTTCACTGAATTGGGTATTCTTTATTCCAAATATAAGCCTTCAAAGATGAAGGAACATCTTGAGCTGTTCTGGTCTCGAGTAAACATTCCAAAGGTAAGTCAATAACATTTCTTTTTTTTAAGTCATACTAATTTAGGAAAATATTGTAAATTACTTCAATAAAATTGTTAATTGTTTTAGGTTCTTAGAGCTGCTGAACAGGCTCACCTCTGGGCTGAATTAGTATTCTTGTATGACAAGTATGAAGAGTATGATAATGCTGTTGTAACCATGATGAGTCATCCTACAGAAGCATGGAGGGAAGGTCATTTCAAAGAAATCATCACAAAAGTAGCTAATATTGAGTTGTATTACAAAGCTATCCAATTTTACATGGATTACAAGCCTATGCTTCTTAATGATCTACTTTTGGTTCTGTCGCCTCGTATGGATCATACTCGTGCTGTTAATTTTTTCACCAAGGTAACTTTTTAATTTCTTTCGTTAAATGCAAAGTTAGTAACATTTTTATGTTTAACTCAAACTTTTAAATATATATATATATAATGCCTTACAAACCTTTCTTTATCAAAATTTTAGTTTTTAATTTATTTTAAAAAATTACATTTATATTAATATACATTTTAAGTGTTAAACATATTTGAGGCATCAAAATTGTATTTTAAATATGTATTAATTTTTTCAAAATTATATTTTAACCTCTTAATTATGTAAATAAATATTAATGTGAATTTAATGTTCATTTTCTAAAGCTTCTCATATGATTAAAGCTTTAAACTTAATGTATTGCTTGTATTAAATTATAAATTTTTTGAATGGTTTAACTGTAGGCCAATCATCTCCCTCTGGTCAAACCTTATTTGAGATCAGTGCAAAGCTTAAATAACAAGGCAATTAATGAAGCTTTGAATGGTTTGTTGATTGAAGAAGAGGACTTCCAGGGACTTCGTACATCCATCGATGCATTTGACAATTTCGACAACATTGCTTTAGCCCAGCGTCTTGAGAAACACGAGCTGATAGAGTTCAGACGCATTGCTGCATACCTGTATAAAGGAAATAATAGATGGAAGCAATCTGTTGAGCTTTGCAAGAAAGATAGATTGTTTAAAGTGTGTATTTTGTTTATGTATATTTTCATTTGTTTAAAGAATTTTTTCCCAAGAGTTCAGATATTTTTTGAAGTAAATATGTGTATTGAGATTAAAATGTGTAACTTAATTCTAGACTAACAAGTTCAATTTAAAAATTCAAATTTTTTTTTTCTGTCAATTTAATTGCTTTCTAATCAAGGAATTCTTTTTGATTTAAAAAATACTAATTATACATAATTCAATTATAATTTAATTCATAAATCTAACCTGGTTTTTAATATAAAACCCCCTTTTGTGTACCGAGAAGGCATGCGATTATTACTAAAAAGTAATAAATTATATTCTACATCTAGTACATTATAATTAGCTTATTTAAGTGTTAAAAACATTTTATTCATGTAAGCTTTAAATTAAAATAAATTAAATATTTGAAAAGTAAAGTGTAACTAAAATCTTTTGAATGTTTTCCATTCTGTCAGCAAGTTACAATACTAATTTTCTTTGTTAATCAACTCTAATGCATGTTTTTAATTTCAAATACTTATTGCTTAATATATAAAACTAGCCGTTTTAGTTGCATTCAACTTTGCCTATCTTTAACCCTGATATTTAAACTTGTAAGATTTTTTTTTCAATTATATATTAAACAATTAAATGCAATAATTTAAATTAAGAAGTTGTATGCAGTTTATTTATTACAATGTTAAAATGTTTCCAAGAATTAATGAAAGCCTAATTATTTTTTTAGCAATGTTAAAATATTTATATATAAATATTTAATAGTTAAGGATTTTTATCGTGTCTTTTTTTTTTTTTTTTTTTCATTCATATTTTTGAAATTAGATTCATTTAAAAATATTTCTATATAGATTGTCTTTTTTATACTCTGAATATTTTTTGTTAATGCAATGAAAATATTTTTAAGGATGCCATGGAATATGCAGCAGAATCTAAATTGGCAGAAGTTGCTGAAGAACTGTTATCCTGGTTTTTAGATGAAAAGAATTATGAGTGCTTTTCTGCCTGTTTGTTCCAGTGCTATGACCTTTTGCATCCCGATGTTATTCTTGAGTTGTCATGGCGGCATAACATCACAGATTTTGCTATGCCGTATCTCATACAAGTCATGCGGGAATATATTAGCAAGGTAATTCTAATATAAATCTATAGTTTTAAGATCTACTTTTGCTTTATTAAAATTTTCTTTTAGATATAAACTTTTTATCTTAATATTAAACAAATCAAAAGAGCAAAATTTTATTCTGAGATTTGTTTGATTTTGATATATTTGGTAATAAGTAAGGTTTTTATTTAATTAAAAAAAGCCAAAAATTATGAAAAGTCTTAAATAATTTCTTTTAATTTATTTAATAGATAATTAAGTTTTGGGGAATGCAGAACAATTTTTTTTTTATATGTCCATAGAAATTATCTCCTTATGATGTATTAAAAAAAAAACTGGTAGAAATAAAATATCCCAGTAGATATAGATACTTAAATGTAACTCAATGCAACTAGATATATGTATCTATAAAAAAAAATATTTATGATTTAAAATATATTTAAAAATACTTAATTTGTCTTGTTACATGAATAAGAAATTCATAAGGTATCTAAATTTAAAATAAATCATGACCTCAATTGCATAAAATAACTACACGAGTAGAAATGTTTAGTTTCATATAAATTTTTAATAATAAAATTGTCTTAAAATATTTTTAAATTAAAAATATTAATCTTTTCTTCTCCTATTGAATTTAATATTTTCATCTTTAAAAGTGAAGTCCATTCAACTTATGATCTTGCTTCGCCATTGAATTAAATTACAAAATTGAAATAGAATTCTTTTATTAATTTATTTTTATTATCTGAATTTAGAAACATGTATAAATGAAGGTTTTTTTTTTTTTATAAAGCAATGATATTTCTGTAAAATGAAGTTGCTTAATAATATTATATAAATAGTAATAAAATAAGTTCCTATTAACTATTTTTAAGTATTATAACAATGCAATGCATTATTATAATGTTAAAATCACAATTTTTTATTAAATTAAATAACAAACTTATTAGAAACTTTTCATTATGCACTAGGTAAATTACAGCTATGCATATGAGAAAAAATCTATATAATTTATTTTTAACTAATGTATATTACCAAATAACCAACTGTCTTTTTAAGAAATGGTACATACATATAGATTTATATTTTCTCTTTAAAGAATTATTTTTTGTTTTTGCATATGTAACTTTGTAAACTGACATTGTAATATGAATTTAAATGCATTAAACTTTTCAACTTTTTTTTTTTTTTTATATATACTAAGTCAAACTTTATTTTCTATTGATAAAACCTTCCAAGGGCAGACAATTGTGTACTGATAAAATATATTTTGTAACATGCTATAAGTGAATTGTTTTATTTGTGAAATTTAATAATAAATATAATTGGGAATTATTAAAGGAATAATACATGAAGTTACAAGAAAATTAATATTACATGAAGATAATGAAATAGATAAAATTTTACGTATTTTAATAACTTTTTATTAAAATTCCTTTAAGGTTTTTGCGGAGTTCGTATCGTAATACCCTAAATATATGATCTTAATAGTTAGATTTATAGATTTACAATTTTTCGTTAGAAAATCTGTTTCTGTTAATCAGTGTTAAATTAATCAATCAACTTTTCCTACATTTATATATCTAAAATATTTTTATAAATTTACAGGTAGATAAATTAGAGGAACTTGAAACTCAGCGATTGGAAGAGTCTGCTCAGAATGAAGCTAAACCTATTGTCTATGGTAAGCAAGTAGTTAAATATTATGAAGAATCTTATAGTAAAATTTAACTACACAGTATTTATAAACTGCATTATTTTTCTTCTATTACTATTCATGTCTAACTTGGTTTCAGTAAGATGCAATCTTCAAGAGCTCTAGTTTTTAAATGAAATGATATATTCATTAGTAAAAAATAATTGTTTATAAGCGAAATGTCAATCTGTGAAATATAAGGGCAAAAATCTTTAGTTTCATTAATTTTAAAGAAATTGATTTTTCTTTATTCTGTTTTTATGTATTAATAGATATATTCTCAAATTTATAAAAATAAAATTTGATACTGTTCATAGCATGCATAAAACCTTATTAGTATTCTGTAGACTTTTCTGAAATGCTACTGAATTTTTAATATTTCTCTTATGTTCTCAAGTCAAGAAAATTCTTAATTAACCTATTCTAAATTTCTTTATCTTGCTGACTATATACTACTTGTGTATTAATTGCTTGCCAAGTCTTGCTAATTTTTAAATCTCAATGAATGTTTCTAATTAGGATTTGATACTTTTCATAATTTGTATGGATAAGTGCCCTATCTGGATTTTTCTTAATTTCCTTGCTTTTAAAATTAAACAGTGTTGCACTTCACAACCAAAATCTAATCCATTTTACACCTGTTATTAAATAGCTGTTTCTCAAATTATTTATGCAATTTATGTTTATTGCCGTTTTCTTCTTATAGCTCCAGAGCCCCAACTCATGTTGACAGCTGGACCAGGCATGATTGGTGCTGGTTATCAAGCCTATGCTCCTCCAATGCCTGGTTATCAAGGCTATGGGATGTAGGATATTGACGCTAGAACTATCTTCTGATTATTTAGTGGAGTCTAAAAGCCTGCAGGTACCAGGCCAGCACTGGAAGAAATAGACCTATTTAAATGTTTACAACCTGTTATGTGTATATGAAACTATGAATCAGGAAAAGATGGATAACTAATAGAATATATGAACTTCTATTGAAATCAAATACTTCATCTTGTCAATAGATCATTTTTTTCTTTCCATTGATGTGAGTTATGTTACAGCAGATATATATTCTTCTCGTCTTTTCAAAGCACTTAAAAAAAAAAAAAACGTCTCTGGGAAAACTTAACATCTCTTCTTCCACTTGAGAACTTGTTCAGATTTTTATTTGGTTTCGGTATAATTTTTTTTTCTCTTGTTTTGAACTGTGTAATGGTGTTTCTCTATATTTATGTTATCTGTAACCAAAGTAAAATTTAATTTATAAGAATTTAAATGAATCTAAATTTTACTGGCTTTTATTTCGAGTTATTTGTTTTATGAGGTAGGAGGACTTAAAAAAAAAAAAAAGTATATTTACTCTTGTTAGACTGAATGTGCTGTTGATATTTGCTTTGTTAAAAACCTTGTTCTTTATAATTTTGTAAAAATTGTGAACCCTTGTATATGAGTTGTCCATTTATTTAGTTAAACTGATAAATATATTTAAAATCTTACTGTATGAAAATTTCTTTTATGAAATTGGTCTTTTTTTTTTATTATTCACTTAACCAAATCAAACTGCTTGCTACATTGTAGATGGATGTCAAATAAGAATTGTATTATGTTTATCGTTCTTGTGCCACTAAGTACAAGCAATTTCGGGAAGTGTTCCTTCATGTTTTCCTGTAGCTGATCTAGACTCGAATTCAGATATGCAGTGTTGTAAGCATTGGGTTAATGCATTCCGTCTGAAGTGTCACTTAATAAATAAAAGAAACTACACTGTTATGTGTATATATAATTCATTTTTAAACATTTACCCCTTTTGTTAGAACACTTGTGTACATCTACCGACAATTTTTTGGGGGAAAAAAACCCACATAAAATGCGCAGACACGTTTGTTAAAAAATATTATGTTTGTATTTAATTTCATAGACATGAGGGGAAAAATAAAAATTAAAGCTAAAATATTCTAAAATTTAAATGTGGGCAAAGATGCTGATTTAAAGTGATGTTTCTTTAAAAAAAATTCAACATGAACGACCAATTAACTTGGATAAAATTTATCAAACATGAATGCTTATATTTGTTTAGTTAAAAAAAAAAATCTTAATGTAATGAAAACAATTATTGGTTTCCCATGATGAAAAGAATCTGTATTAAAAATTTATTGTAAGATTTACTGCTAATCAAATAAAAATTCATAGTTAACGTGGCAAATAAAGCTTAATAAACAACATTGATATATTTCAGAATGTTTGGAAGGAAAGGCTATTTTCAAATTCATTTAATATAGCAATTTAAAAGTGTAATACTTTAAAATCAGAGTTGGAATAAATAATGAATTAATAACTAGCAATATTCTTTCTTTGGATATTTTTCTGATATTTATGTTTATTTAATAGTGCATTTAATTGTAAAATCCATGGTATAACTTTTTGTTATACTTTTAACACTTAATATAGATTTACATAAATAAGAAATAGTGGAAGAAGGAAAACTAAAATGCAGCATGTCGATTTTGTCTCGGAGTAATTTATGCTTGTTAATCACAGAATTAATAATATGGAGGTATTTGAAATATATATGATTATTAATATGCTCATTTTATGTTTTTAAATATTAAAATGATTCAAGTCTATAAAATGATTGTGTTTTAAGTATTAAAATAAATTTACACTTTTGATGACCTCAAATGGACTTGCACCGCTTTCAAAGTCAACAAATGTGAATACATTTACTGAATATTAAATATGGGATTTCAATTGAATCAAATCTTTTATTAAATGTAAAAAAAAGAAAACATAAAAAGGCTTTATTTCAATATTTTGTCAGGTGATGCACTCTTAATTATTTTATATTAACATGCCATTTTTAATTTTTTATCGTTACAAGAAATATTCTTAAAATAGTCATGATATATTGGAGGAATACAAGGTAATGGATTAATATCATTTAATTTTTCGAATGTGATGGGTCTGGTATGATATAAAGGTGATAGTATTATATTTTCGCGGGCTTTCTCTTTAGTGACATAAATCTAGTGTTTTAAACTCTGAATTTACATTAAAGGAACTTTTATACAGCATTATATATGGTGAACAAACAGAACACACCACAAATAACATTTTTAACTTTAGCTATGGAGTGAGCTCCTTTGATGAGGATTCAGAAATTAACAAGAAAATTCCAAATGAATATTTTTGTCATTAACTGTGATGCCTCACAAAAATGAAGTAGTGAAATTATATAGTAATAATTTTTTAATTAAATATGTCTTAGTGGGAAAAAATAGATTTGCACTAATTTCAAAGTAATTATATTTGTAATTTCATTAACTATCAATTTAAAATTTTCATTTTGTCATTATAAATTTATTTTTAGGAACTGTTTAAAGATAAAGCTCGTAGCAGATTGCAATCATTGTTATCATTAACTTTTTGTTAAAAATGGACTGCTCATTTATCATTTTTCAAAATAGAATTTTTAGACTAATGGTTAAAGTGGGAGAGACCAGTTGTTTTGAATTAAAAAGATACAACAGTAATATTGACAGACATTAACCAGTGAAACATAATAAATAAAAATCTTGAGTGTTATGTTATTAGGGTTTCCTTTCCCTTTAACTTGAGTTAGACATTTAATGATTAGAAAAGCACATCCTATAAAAATTCTAACATACTTCACTAACTTGACAATTTAAGTGAGCTCGTTGTGGTAATACCTTCGTTGGATATTCAAGAATAATTTGAAGGAATATTGATTACATTCTAACAGATCTTAACTGTACAGAGCATATTATTTTTTTTAGAATAATAACTTTTTTTGGTATTTTGAAATTTTAATTATTTATTCATATTGATTTAATATTCAAATATGTATATTGGAATGAAAAAGAAAGCAGCTGTTAAAATTGCATACAGAAAGTAAATTTCTAGTTTTTTTAATTACCAATATATCTTTCTGTTAATATTTTAAATTTGATTCAAGTAAAATTATTTATCGTACGGAAAGACTTAAAATTTTAATGGAATGGAATAAAAATAGGGAAATGAAATAAAAATATCATTATTAAATTGATTCGACAACCAGGAAGGGCTTCCTCTGTAAGAGGAACTGTCACTATTGCCTATCTTTGCTATTCATCTCAATATTTTTAAAATTGATTAGGATGGACTGGCTCTGTAAAAGACAGTTTTAAAAGTATATTTTGTAAGTATAGATTAAAACAGCCCTATCAATGTGAGGAGCTTATTTCATTCTGTTGATGTTTATGTACTTAATATTTGGTTTCTTAAAACATCTGTACTATACCAAGCCACTCGTTATAAGCCATTGACCATTAAAGTATCTCTCTAATCAAAATCTTCCTTTCAAAAATCCATTTTAGGTTGTCCCCTGCCCTCTCCATAAAATTGTTTTCGAGAGCGCAGTCTTTCCTTGATAAATTTTTTTTGCCATTGACCACTTTCAAACATTTTTTATTGGTTAATTAAAAAAATTTTTTATGGACTATAATTATTAGCTTGTGAACGAAATTTAAATAAATCAATAAGAAAGCAATGTCAAAAGATCATCTGGTAAAAGCAAAGGCAGTATAATTTCACAGTGAAAATGAGTTTATTTTTAAAGATCATGAATATGTATTTTATTCTTACATTAAATTCTAAATTGTATGGGTAACTTGCATATCGGGACTGCCAATTTTTATTACCCATAAAATAATCGGTACTATTTTTTTTGTGTGTATGTCAAGGACTATATCACATGATAGCTTCAAACTTTTGGAATTATAATTGGTAAAAAAAAATTGACAATGCACATTTTGAAAATATCTTTCTCTGATATAAATATGCTGAAATTTTTTTTCTCTGGGCTTTAATAAAATGTAGTATATTAAGTGAACATAATGATTTTGAAAATATATATATATTGTATGTGTAGTGAGTCAGGGATGAGGTCTAATTTGGTTTGCACACAGTTTCTAAAAAATATTAGTAATACGAACAATTAACACCAACTCGTCGGTGGTATAGTAGAAAGAATATGATCTATTAAGTCTAATAAATTTCTTATGAACAATTTTTTAATTGATTTTAAAGGAAATTTATAGACTTGAAGTTGATTCTCGCCATTTTCAAATAAGGCTGCATCTAGTGAGCCCTTCTTTGAATACGTGCATTTTGTTTTTGTCTCCATTCTCAAGTATACCAATATAGTTGATAATCTTTCTTGGGAACAGCTTTTCTTTTAGTAAATAAATGGTTCTGGCAATAATGTCATCAATATATGCAAGTAGTTAAAATAATTTAAAGAAAATACAGAAGTTTTTCAAGAGGTATGCATGAAACAAAGGCATAGCAATGAATCACCCTAACTCCATTGTGCTTATGCACCTTCTTCAAGAATCTCCCGAAAATTAACTTCTATAAATATTTTCATCTTATAATGGCTAATATGTGTAAAGCAAATTGACTTGGAATATGAAATTCATGCATTGCCTCTGCAATATAGTTTATTAAAAGCAGCTTTTAAGACTAAAAATATATCTTTTGTAGAATTTGTCTCAAGCAAAAGATTTGACCATTAATGGATTTTTCCTTCGTAGAATCCAAAATAATTATTAATTTCTATATCAGGGGCGGAAAATCCGCTCCAAAATTCATGTTCTGCTACAAAAACGGCAAATTTTGCATTTCTGCGCCAAAAACCAGATATTTTCTTTATTTTGATTTAGTAAACCAAAAAAATAGCATAATATGAATGTTATAAGAGTTCTGTTTTTGCTGGCGATATGATTTATTAGTTACTTCAACATTTGTAATAGACAAAAATTCTTTTTAAACGATTTGAGGCGATATTGTGGCGCCATCTATCGTTCTTTAGACGAACAAGATAAATATTTTGCTTGTGAACATATACTACTAAATGTTTCTACAATAACTGTTTCAAATAAATGCATTAAATTTAAATTAATTTCACATTTTATTAATATTTTACATTTGTAAATTATTCACCAACAAGAATAATTTTTTTTATTTCTAAAAATTTCTGAATCTTTTTTCTATAACTAATACATTTTATCTGTCCCTTTTTTATTTATTATTTTGTTAAATAATAACCCAATTTTAAAATAATTTTATTTTTAATAATTTAAAAATTAACTGTAATCTTTCATTTGAAGTAATACAACAATTCTTTATTTCCCATATATTATGAGAACTGAATTTCTTAAGCACATTTTTTTTCTGCAGAAAAACTTGTCAACAACTATGTTATATCTAGAAATGTTAAAGTTTTCAAAAATAAGATTTGTTAAATAATAATTAAAAACATATTTATGACATTTAGCTATTATTTATCTATACGTAATTATTGTTCATTCTCCTTATGCATGAGATATTGTGTGTTTTTATGTTACATTCTGTATTTATTCTAAAATTGGATACATATAACTTTATTTTTAATTTTAAAACTAAAAAACACCATTTTGCTTATACAAATAGAAATAACTAATTGTAAACATATAAGCATTTTTTTTTCTTACTCAATCATAAGTCGTATATCATTTTATACTTTTAAAATTTAAATGAATCTTTTATTTCTTATTACCATTTATTTAAAATAATTCATATTTTAAGTAAATAACATATTTAAAGTAAAAATAGCATGCCAAAACAAAATTTAGAGTATAATTTAATATATTTTTTCTATTAAATAATTTAATAATCACATTTTTGTATGAAATCCATTAAAAATATTCATTGCTAAGAATTCCAAAATATTCGAAGTTACAAGAAGGATAAAGAAAAATTGTTAGCCATTAAAAAATACAAAAAATATTAATAAATACATCCAGTACTGAAATGTGTTCAATTCAATGATGGATGTATCTATTAATATACTTTAAATAAAAAATTATTGTATTATCTATGCATTAAATAAAAAAATTTTAACATTCAATTCTAATTCTAATTTTCTTCTTATAAATGCATCAATAAATTAGTTGCATATTGAATTTCGAATATCATACAAAATGATTGAGTTTAATTCAATTGCGGTACAAGTCATGCGATTTTATTTCAAATCAATTATACGATTGCTAAATAATATAAAAATTAACATATGCTTTGAAATCTCAAAAAGATGTGTTATTGTAAAAATATACTGCTACAAAATCACTGAGAGAGAGAGAAAGCTACTACAAAAATGTAAATTGCCCTGCTACAAAACCACTGAAAGCTGCTACAAAAATGCAATTTACCCTAGTCTGAAGCTGCTACAAAAACCATTTCTTGGTTTTCCACCCCTGCTATATTAACAAGATGCATAAGTTTTTGATAATATGAAAGAATTTCGTATGATATACTAAGAATGTAGAATCCCCTATAGGGATTTTTTTGTATATGGTGACATAAAGTACTTGCTTCATAAAATAAAAGAAAATATCTATAGCTATACCACAATTTTTTAATAAAATTTTGATACCATTATCACTGCTTTTACTTTATTAAGATTTATAACTTTTGGAATTGTATTAATTCTGTTCTTGTGAATTAATATAAAAATTATGATGTAAAAGAGTTTATATTAACAATTACTTATTTTTTCTCAGCTTCTGATTATTAATTGGATACTGTAATACCAAAAAGCTTAAATTTTGAGTGAACAAGCAAATGAAAAGAATTGCATCAAATAACATAAGAATAATAAAAATTACTTTGAAATTGGGTAAATTCTATATCTGTAAATAATTGTTTAAATATTTTTTTCAAGTAAAACGCGGACCTTTTAAGATATATAATATTTCATATAATATAATATTTATTAATTAATTTCCATCCAGTTTACATTTTATACCTAGGATATGCATTTTAAAACAATTGACCAAAAGCATTAAATATTAAAACTGGACAAATTGTTATCATTATTACAGGCCATTAAACTTTTTAAAATAAAAATCAGTATTTTTGATTCTACAGGAAAAGAAATACTCTTTGGGGCATGAATGAAATGCCCCCCTTAAAAAAAGATCAATCATATTTTACTTGAAGTAAATTAAGAAGGAATACAATAATTTATATTCCTAATTACATATTTTTATATGTATAATTTATAAAAAAAAATTAATAACTGTAAATAAAACTTACAAATTTATATATAGATTTAATATAACATGCAAAAGAAATCATTGGTGAATTTAAAAAGGAAATTCAATTTTTTTCTTTCTGAATGAACCCTAACTAAATATTTACCAGAATACAGAATATACTTTAACTTAAAATACCTATAGAGGAAGATTTAAGCATCTTCTAACTACTCAGATATTGGAAGTCCCCCCCACACACAATTAGAATACAAATCTAAATTATGGTATAGACAGTATATAAAATTTCAGTTTTAAATTTGGTATATTTATTTGAATTGAGCTGTTTCCTTCTTTTACTTTGCCAAAAAATAATTTCATCCAATTAAAAAAGGATTTCATACATCTGTTGATATTATTATTCTTTCTGCAACTCTTAAGATCCTTGTAATTATCTTACATTTTTTAAACAATTTTGATATTAAATTGAGTGCAAATCATACAATATAAAATTTTTTTAGAAATATAACTTAATACTTGAAATAATTTTACTTTATTTGATAAATCTAAAATCATATCAAACACAACTTTTTTCACAATACAATATACAACACATGTTATATACAACACATTCTCTCTTGATACTTATTCACTCCAAAGCTTCATCTCCCTCCTGGATCTCCTTTAAACTGATGACCTCTAATTGCCCTTTTCCCTTTGTCTCATTTGTGACTATTTCATCCACTTTTCTGAAGTTTCCAGGATCAATCAAAAAGATCTATAGACATAAACAGAATAAATGTAAAAAAAAAAAAAAAAAAAAAATCAGTAAGTTATTTAATGTTTTAAGATTTATCTTTAATCTCAGAATTGAAGTCCACAGATTTGATTTTTTACCCTTTAAAAAAAACATAGTTAAAAATATACTTAAAAATTTAAAATGAAATAATTGACTTTAAATCAGTGAAACTAAATCTGTTTTAAGAAATGTGGAAAATCTAAAATTTCCCTAGTATTATTTACATTTGAAGTAATTAAATAAGTTAATGTAAAGATAGTAGGCATAAAAAATAATTCCCCCTTTAGCTACATGAAAAGGTATGGATATAATATTGTATTTATAGAGAAACTGAATATTAATTTTTTTATGGGTCTTGGACAGGAATGTACAAACTATGATCAGCTTCAACCTGCCATAAATTAAAAGAATATATTTATATATAATATATTATATTAGGACCTATATATTATTATATATATCTAGGACAATCTCAAAGGTTTTTAATTAAAACTGGATCTGTTCGCTTGCAGCTAGCTAAGAACGACTTGTATCAATTTTTGAGTTTAAATTCAGTACTAAAATAAATGAAGACAAGCTAAAGAGTTATGAAAGGGTCTCAGAAAACTGAATTCTGAGTTGGGATACAGATTTCAATGCCATTCAAACAATTGGATATTTTCACCATGCCTTTCAATGTAAATTGTGATGCAGTGAAGCCAGATTTACAGCTCGAATTAATTGAGATAAAATACAAAACAATGTTCCAAACTCGGATTTTGACAAATCATTGTTGAAACAAGTTCTAAAAATTTAATACTTCATAACTTGAAAATTAGTGCTATGTTTGCTTCATCTTATATATGAGCAAGTGTTTTCTACTATGAACCTTACTATTCTTATTATTATGAATTCTATTAATAGACCAATAGATCTATTTAGCATCACTTCTCAGAATCACGGTTTAAACCTGAATTTAAGGAACTTCTAAAAATGCAGTTGCAGTTTCATTCATCACAAATATTTGCATTGCAAGATTTATATAATCCTTTTAAAGTTTTAAAATAAATTATAATGGTCCACTAAATTTATTTTATAGCCAGCTCTCCAAAAGGTTTGCACATCACTGGTACAGAATGACATAACTTTATAATAAACATAGAAAAACATACTTTAGTAAAATTGTTTATATCTAAACATATTTCTATTTCTTTCAGTGCTTTTTGTAAAATATTACATATTTTATTGATACAATAAACATCCTTTAATCCAGACTATGGTTGTGCCAGATTAAAGACTTTTCTGGATTATTGAATGCTAATACAGTTTTAATAGGAATACCAAATATAAAGTTATAAGATATTAAGACATGTACATATTTAACGTGTTTAAACAAATTTTGAGCATGTACATAATATAAATATCCAATATAGATATTTTATCATTCTAACAACTACAAAATTGAAATTCATACATTGAACATTACTTTAAATGAATATTCTTGTACTGATAATAAAAATAATAATAATAATAATAAAAAAAAAAAAAAAAAAAAACAGTACAAAAGGAAAAATTAATACACTATAATGATAGTTTTGCACAATTTGTTTGAACAATCATTGCACTGTATTTAAACTATTCTATTCAACGAAAAAATACACATCAGCTTGCTTTACTTTAAAAAAATATTTGATATTATATTGCTTCCAAGATTTAGATATCTTCCTTGAAAAATCATTACACATAAAATTCAAATTAATTAGTTTTGCAACTAAAACTGTTAGTACTGAAACTAAAACTGTTAGTAACAATAAATATTGGGAAAAAATGCAAGCAGCCCAGTGTTAGGTCGAAATCAATGAATGCTAGAACCCTCATCAAAATACTCAAAATAGAAGGCTCCATTAAGTGTTGGATTATAGTAATCACCAAATTAAAGAAAGCTTACTGTATTAAGCAGCCTATTTTCTTAGTGCATGATTGGTGGCTAATGGGAAGTATTATAAATCTAAAACAAATTTCTAAAATTGCAAAAGTGTTTTTCTAAGATTATATTTCATTAAAAAAATGTAATCAAAATAATTTTTTTATTGTAAATCATGGAATATGATTTTCTCCACCAAAATACTTCTTTTAAAAAGTTTTATTTTGAAATTAAATATTATTATTTGTAAAAACAAATTTTAAATTAGAAAATAAATGATGATGGTAGAGGAAATGAAAATTCAGAAACTTGTATTACTAGTCACATTCATATAAGGGAATATGTTTCTAAAATATTACATAATCACAAGCATGTCTGCATTGCTATAATAAACTGTCAGCATATAATATGTCAAAGCATTAATAAATATATCATTAAATAAATAAATAATATATCATTCGTAAAAAATATATATATATATAAATACCATTTGCAAATTGCCTCCATCCATATTTTGTGATTCAATTGAAGCTGCAAGTTCTTTAAGTTTGTTCTTGTATGCTTTCCCTCCTGGTATAGAAATTCTCAATTTCATCTGTGATCTTGCAATAGGCATAACTTCTTGCAATTTCTTCATAACTTCCAATGCCTTTAAATAAATAAAAAATATAGAGAGTTATTATTTTACAAACTCGCATAGAATTAAAATAAAATTAGTAATTCAATAAACAAAGTATAACTTTATTATTATTATTATTATTTTTTTTTTTTTTTTGCAATACTACTTTATAGATTTTTATTAAACAGGTTTTTTCTAGTTTCATTGCATTTATAAAAAACACTGCAATAAATCACCAATGTGTGTCATCAATCATATTCCTAAACATGGTCTACCATTTACGAAATAACTTCCTATCTTAAAGAATCTATAACAACAAAGTATAAAAAATAAAGAGTTAATTATTACATTTAATAAATATAGTAAATAATAATTTTATTTAAAAATTTTTTTTTTTTTTTTTTTTTTTTTACAATATAACTTTTTAAAAGATTTTTTTCCATTAAGCTTCTAGCCATCCATAAGCTTTTCCATTAAGCTTCTAGCCATTTCCATCTAAATTCTAGCTTTTGTCATTTTCAATAAATTAATCATATAATATACGATTTATCATTTTTTATTATTATTAATTTCTCTACTTTATCTATGCTATCAAATGCAATACTGAATAATTATATTTGTGCAAAACCTAAACTGAACCCATTGAAATGATTATGTTTTATCTCATAGTAAGCAGCACTGCTTCATTATACTCTGTCAATGTATAATAAATTATTATTTATCTTATTTATTTTCTTCTTAAAAATTAACAGTAAAACTTCATTCTATTTCCTTTTTAAATAATTTAAAACCAATCAAGAATAAAAATTCTACGAGATAAAATAATAACAATTAATGGTTAGTTGATAACATTCATATATATTGATGCTTCTGAAATATAACATTCATCCTATCTAAATTATATAAAAATATTATTTAAAAGTTATATCAGAATATTGCTGTATGAATTTCATCCTTTATCAAAATTATTAGAAGGCTATTTATATATATAAAAAAATCATACACATTTTGAGAATTTTTTGTGTTCGGACACACCAAACAAAAATATCATATCCTACTATGCAGAAAAAGTATAAACTTACTTATTATAGAGTTACAGTAATGTTAATTTCATTACAATCAGATTTTAATTTCACCTCTGGTTATAAGATGCATTATTTATTTATTTATTTATTTAAAATCTCACTTCATAAGAATAAGATTCATTTAAGATATAGCATTAATAAATTATTTTTATTTTATTTTGCTGAGTTTGGATTATATGTAATTTTCTGAATTAAAATAACCAAACTTAAAATTTTAATAGCCTTTTTTAGCTGTTTTTATTAAAATAATTTTTACATTTTTCATACCTTACTTTAAAGATATCAATAAAATTTTTCATTTTGATGTACTTCCCCATACATAATATATTAAGTTTTGCAAACTAAACCTACAATTTTTTTTCACATGAGAAATTTCATAATCCTCTTATGCCTAAAATTTAATTCAGTCTAAAAAATATTTGTTAAATAATAGTTTATTAAAAAAAAAAAAAAAAAAGAAATATATTAAATTCTGAATTTAAGTTTTCTAAATTTAAATTATAACAACATATATGTGCATGATAACTAAAAAAATCATGCACAAATAATGTAAAATCAATTAAAATAGAAAAAAAAATCTTACAGTTATCAATAATCTAATATTTAAAAAAAAAATTTTTTTTTTTAAACTTTAGTGGTATTGGTATATGAATCTTAACAATATTTAAAAATATATTTTAAAAGCCATATAATTAATTACCTGTTGTTTTGAGTTTTTATTAGGTTTTACAGATATGTGACATTCCTTCATAGATTTTTCAATTATGCTCATAGGGTAAGGTCTTTTAGTGTCTGGGTTGATACATTTGTCTGCAACTATGGTTGCGATATCTTTGAATGTAGATTCAAGTTGAACATGCCTTTCTTTTTCAGATACTTGTAGTTCACCTTTAGATAGAATCTTTAAAAAGAAAAAAAAAAAAAAAAAAAAACATATATATATATTCTAAAACTTAGTATCGAAATAATTTATCATCTGAATATTTTTGTTTATTTCAATGGACGTATATTATTTTTTCCCCAGATTTGCTTTTTAAATTAATATATATATTTCATAAAGCAAAATAAAAAGGTTCTAAATTTACATTTTATGAAAAAGTTTTAAAACCAAAAATTATATAAATAATTAATATTACAGAATAAATAAATATTCTAGAAATTTTTTTCTTAATTTTTAATCATTATTAAAAACAGTGTTAATTTTTGATAGTAGCATACCAAAGTTATTTCCTTCACAAATATGTTTTCAATATTATTTCCGTTATAAGATGTTAACTTTTAAATAAACTATATAATTACATCTATTTAAATTAATTTTTTTACAAAATCCTTGTAAAGTTAAGTAATATAAAAAATATGCATGATAATATTAAACAGGATAAAATAAATTTTTCTTTTATATCATTTAAAGTTTTCCTATTATTAAATAATACAGTTTGTCCTCACACATATTTGTTATGCATAAGAACTATTACTAATTTCTTATCAACAATTCTTACAGTACTTCAAATAGAGCAATAATCTACTGATTGTTTATTGCAAACATAAATTCGAATTATCATAGCTAGAAAATTAGGAAATCATATATTTTTTGCTTTGACTGTTGCTGGAAAAAAAAAGACAAAAATGAATAATCCAAGCACAAACAAAAATAAAATAAACTCATTCTGAAGACTTTTAAATGCCAAATTATGTTACCAAAATTTTGCTAATTATGATATATTTATAAAGAATACAATCATATATATAAGTTATTAACTTTATTTAAATTGTGTAACATTATTTGGTATATATATTAAATTTTTGCATAAATAAATAAACTAAAATCTATAGCTAAAGAATGACAGAGATAATAAATAAAAAATTAACATCCATGAATAAACATATATTGATAATGAGACAGTTTATCTATATATAAGTACACCCTTTAACTGTTAACAGTTATATAAATAATTATAATAGTGTGACCAAAAAACTAAAATTATCAAAATTAAACTTAAGTTATATTTGAATTAAAGTTCTTTTGATGCACTATTGTCTCAAATTTAATAATATTTTAACTATTTTTATTTACTTACAAAACCTAGATGAAATTATTACACATTACATTTGATTACTTACATATATTTTTAACTACATATCAAATTCTCTTACAACAAATTTAAAAAAATCACTTTTCAATTATAGTTTTTAAAAACAATATTTCTTATTTAAGGGAGATTTTTTTTTTTTTTTTTTTTTTTTCATTTCCATCAGATTTAAGATCAAGTTTGTATTCAAAAATAAGTAAATTCAAATTTTTTTATATAGAAAAGAAATCTTACCTCTTCACAAATTTCAGTCTGATTATCTTTTCCAAAGCATTTTATCAAATCTTCCTTCTTAGCTGCTTGTCCCTTAGAAACATTAGTAAAAACAACATGTGTTTGAAGCACTTCATCAATGTCTTTTTCTCTGAAAAAAAAAAATCATTTCATAAAGTATTTATAAATCAAAACATAAAAAAAAAGAAATATGTGACAATGAAATATTTAGCAATTTAGCAAACAGTAGATTTTTTATACTTCTTCTATTGTTATTAATTTTATAACAATATTTTCATGCTTTGATTTAATCCCTTATTTAAATAGATTAGCAATAAAAGAGATTCATAATGATGTAGAACTAGCTAATTTTAAACATATATTTAAAATGAATCTGATTAAGTGCATTATAATAAATAAAAAATAATAATTCTTAAAAAAAAAAAAAAAAAAAAAAAAAAAAAAAAGCTGTACTCTTTAATACCTTGAAAAATATTTTTATATCAAATGCTCTTTTGATTAGGCTACAAAAATAAAAGTTTAAATTGTTTTAATTTTCCATGGTTTTCTTAATACAAGGTAGTAGCAAATAATATATGTAAAAGGATAACTACTAATGTAGGATAAAAGGATAATTACTATTTCAATGTAATATGTAAAAGGATTTACTACTAATGTAGAATTAGATATCCCATAAACATCAACAAAAGATAAAATTTGAAAGGTAATAAAAATAATTTATATTAAAATTTTAACAATTATGAATAGATGTACAGCTCTCTTAAAAAATTTTCATTCATCTGCAATTTTTTAAGTATTATTTTATACAGAATAAAAAACATTTAAATTTTATTCTGATAAAATGGATTTTGACTGCTTTTAGTTGGTTGGCTAAATGATTTTTTATAGCACAAAGCCCGGATTTGGCCATGCTACGCAAGCCACACGTTCTTAAATTTTATAAAGCTCCTATATCATATTTTAAATTAGTTGCAAAAAGTTGATGTCTTTAAAAAATAAAAAATATTTTCATTATATCTCCCAGGATGTTAATTAATAAAGCATTAGTAGAACTAAATCTAAATTTTAACAGTTGTTTAAAACTACATTTTGATAAAATATGAAATTCATTGTAATTAATGTTTTATCTATGAAACATAATGTATAAAATGTGTTTAATAGATAAAAACATTATAGCATTTTTAGCAGCAAGGAGGCGGTTCTCTGTGAAGGGCTATCTATGGATAAAATAAGCATATCTGATTTGAAGTCTTGTCAATTTTACAATTAGAAATCTGTTATGATTTGAGTCTGGAAAGACTGCGGTGACCAGTTTTATAAAACAGAATTTATTATTCATTTCCAGGATTTCTGCACAGAGGAGATTGTGGTCTTCATATTTTATTTGCGTCATAAAATGGTACTTCAAAATTAGCTTGTATCGAAGAATTTTTTGCTGCTTCATCATCTTTTTCATTAATAGGGATACACAGGTCCTGGAATGAAGCAGAACTTTATACCATAACCTTTTGTTGGATTTTAATAACTTCCAGTACTATAGGATGGCTTTTTTAAATTTAAATGTTTATGTAACTTCTTGAGTTAGAATATAATATAAAATGTCTATTAAAAGAGGAATCTATTTTGTTTAGAGCTAAAAGGATGGTGTAAGTCTGTGCTGTAAAAGCAGAGCAATGTTGGTTGAGTTAAAAAACTTTAACTTAGAGAAAACTTAAAAACAGCTGCAGCTGCTATATGTGCCCTACTCTTTGAGCCATCCATGAAGATAGTCAAGTAGGACTTGTAGTTTTGTCTATGTTGTAAAAATAAAGATCTAAATATAATCTTGCTGGTAGAAGATTTATCCTAATCAATGAAATCTTTCAAAACATGAATTTTTACTTTCCTCCAAGGAGGGACTGACTGCTTTTAATATTTATTGAAAAAACTTTATTTAGATTATTTTTAAGAAAGTTTCGAAACTAGTTGGAGGAAAGCTAATGAAGGACATCTCATTGCATTGCATTCTATATCTTACAATTAACATGCCTAATCTAGTAAGTTACAAAAACTTTTTAATTTAAAATTACAGAACTACTATAATTATACAGATTAAATCTTTTCCCATTAATTATAACTACATTGCCCTTTGTTTCTACTCCTTTTTCCCAAGTATAATATACACATTACAAATTTTTCATCATATAGCAAAATTTACAGAATTGATTTTAATAAATTACGCGTAATACCTTGCTGCATCAACAATCTGAAATGCAACTATTTTACTTAAGTGATTTAAAATGCACATTCATGAAAGAGTGGCCAAATATTTACTTACATTTTCATGATTATAATACGGACTTGACCCAATTTAATAATTTTCATGATTTTTTCTAGTAAAGGACTAAACTATATTCCACTCCATTTTATGTGTTTATTTCAAATGTTAGAAATAATTTCAACGCGAACCGAGAAATAATTTTAACTATACAATAAAATGCGTAAATGAATAAATAAATAATAAATAAATTTTGCTTAATCAAACAACGCAAAAACATATGATTTTTGAAACGCATCACGTACACAAAAAGGAATCAAATTTACTTATTAATATTTAATGTTACTATTCAGAAGTATTTTAATACAGACAAAAAATTATTTAACAGCTTACACTTTAGTTCTCCATGACATAACTTTATTCTTGTAACAAGCGATTTCAAATCTTTTTCCACCTTTTTTCATACGAACGACAGCAACATTTGTCAGTCTTATCTGGTTCGTAGGTGTAAAAATCGACATTGTAAAATGAAACGGTTAAAATATGTTAATAATAAGTAGTTATAAGTTAAGTAAATATGTCAAACAGCTACAATCTTAAAAACAAATGATGTAATGACAGCTACGGTTACAGTGGAAGATGTGAAGATAAGAAAAGAAACCAGCTCGATTTTCCAATGGAGAACAGCAATTCGCCCTCTAGGACTACGGAAGGTATTACGGAACTGACCTCTCTACGGCCCATCCAAAATATCCACCCAGACGCCTGAACTGACTTGTCAAGATGGATATGGAATCTAAATCATAAAATTAAATTCTCGATTGATATCCCACTTCGTATGCTGAACGCTTTCTCCGTGATCATCTCCAACACTTAAAAAGACAATTCAGCCTCTTTAATGAAATCTTTCGATCATGCGCATTGACAGCTGTGTTAATAACACAATCACAATCCTATCCCTCAAAGACATATGGATAATATACATTGAATCAGGAAGGTTTCTCCCCACGTCCAAAGAAACATCTCAGAATCAAGAAGACAGTGCCTGTAAAACTGATCCCGATAAGAACGCATTTGAGAAGCTTGTAGAAGAAGAAATGATCATCGAAGAAGGCTCTATAATGGTGAGACCAGGGAAAGAATCCATCAAGATGATAAATCTATTTCATCGGTGTAGCGACACCTATTGATGTAAAATGGAATACAAATTGAACGACTTCTACTTTCACTGTTAAGAAAGGGAATTTTTCCACTAGAATAAAAATAGAACGTAGTAAGCGTTCGAAGTAGAATAAACATGTCGTAATTGTGAAAATTGATTATCGTCTTTTATTTTGCCGTCTGAATTTTAATAACACTACGCAACCTTTACAATACCGCCACATACTTGGTGACCCGTGAATTGTTTACAAACAGTGAATTATTGTTACAAAATGACTGAATCTAATGAATCGGCGAAAAAGATGAAGTAGCGCGGGTAAGTGTCAAAATACCTCCCTTTTTGGGCAGAAAAACCAGAAGTATGGTTCTTTCAAGTTGAAGCACAGTTTTTCAATTTGTGGAATAACAGCCGAGGATACAAAATTCAACTACTTAGTTTCACAATTAGAACCGAAATTTGTTGAAAGTTTGTGGGACATTATAAGTGATGATAATAGAACAAAATACACCGCTGCTAAAGAACGTTTGCTGAATACTTTTAAAGAACGCGAAAATAAGCGTCTTCAGAGATTGCTGACAGGACTTGATTTGGGAGATCTTACACCCAGTCAACTTTTACAAAAAATGAGAACTCTGCTACTGATGGAATTACTGATAAGGTACTAACAACATTATTTCTACAAAAAATGCCTGATTCCGTACGGAATATTTTACTAGTTAGTGATAAAAAAATTGAAAAACTGGCATTAATGGCGGATCGTATTCTTGAAATGCAACCAAAACAAGAACTTTACCGCGTAAGCAATAATGTTTCACCAGGATCAGAGGCCATAACTGAGTTACAACAACAAATTACATCTTTGGAAAATAAACTTGAAAAACTGAGTGTCACAAGGAACTCTCGTTCCCAAACAACAAATAGCGGTCGATACTCTTCTTCTCATCGAAGTAAGTCTCGCAATCGCTATTATAATACTACTGGCAAATATTGTTATTACCATTTTCGTTTTCGAGAAAAATGTTTTCCTGATAAATGCAAAGCTCCATGTGCATGGAAACACAATCCTTCGGAAAACCAGAATCAGCAACAGAATTAACGGCAGACTCTGCTGCTGAAAATACAACACATTGCCGTCAATTCCGTCTATTTGTCAACGACAAAAAACGGGTTTACGCTTTTTGGTTGATAGTGGAGCGGACGTAAGTCTTATTCCTTATACTTCTAAACACAAATTTATTAGTGACTATAAATTATATGCTGCAAATAATACTGCAATCGATACTTTTGGTACAGAAATTTTAAATCTTGATCTAGGTTTACGTCGAGAATTTCAATTCCCATTTATTGTGGCCAAAATTAGTAAACCTATACTAGGTGCAGATTTTTTAAATAAGTTCAATTTATTAATTGATATAAAGCATAAAAGATTAATTGATGGTGTAACTAACCTTGCAGTTTATGGTGACATTGCACCCATCTCTATTAATGAAAGTATAAATACAATGAGCAGCTTATGTAAATATTCTGATTTATTTTCTATGTATCCCAATATAACAAAACCAAATTTTCTTGTTTCAAATGCTAGACATAATGTAAAACATCATATTGTAACTAAAGGACAACCTATAAATTGTAAAGCAAGACAATTAGATCCAAAACGGTTGGAAATAGCTAAAAGAGAATTTAAATATATGCTAGACAATAACATCATTAGTCCATCTAGCTCAGAATGGGCAAGTCCATTACATATAGTAACAAAGAAAGATGGTTCTTTTCGTCCATGTGGTGATTATAGAAGATTGAATTATTTAACTATACCTGATCGATATAACATACCTCGAATCCAGGATTTTCAACATATTTTAACTAATAAAACCATATTTTCTAAAATTGACATTACTAAAGCATATTATCACATTCCTGCAGCAGATGAAGATAAGGCAAAAACTGCCATCATCACACCTTTTGGACTTTATCAATTCAATGTGATGAGTTTTGGTCTCAAAAATGCCCTGCAACATTTCAAGGTTTATAAATGAAGTTCTTTATGGTCTTGACTTTGTGTTTCCATACTTAGATGATGTGTTGATCGCCTCTTCTTGCGAGGAAGAACATCGTTCACATCTTAAAATAGTTTTCCAGCGTTTAGATAAATATGGTCTACGGATTAATATTAGCAAATCAGTTTTGGGAGTACCTGTAATAGATTTTTTAGGCTATCAAATATCTGCGGAAGGTTCACAACCTCAACCTCAAAAGATCAAAGCTATCATAGAATATCCATTGCCAGAAACTATGCACGAATTACGTTCCTTCTTAGGAATGATCAATTTTTATCGTAATTATATAAATAATGCCGCAAAAACTCAAGCCCCTCTACATGAACTTTTGAAAGGATCTACAAAAAAGATCGACGCAAAATCCCATGGACCGATGAAACTAGACAAAGTTTTGAAAAATGCAAACAAGATGTTGCTCAAATAGCGTTAATGGCATATCCCAACTCGGATTACCCTCTGGCACTTCTCACAGATGCATCTGATTGGGCTATTGGATCAGTTATTCAACAAAAAGAACCAAATGGATGGAAGCCAATTGCATTTTTTTCTAAAAAACTTAATGATGCTCAGAAAAATTACAGCGCTTATGACCGTGAACTTTTGGGTATATATTTATCGATTAAACATTTTAAGCATTTACTTGAAGGTCGAGATTTTGATATTTATACTGATCATAAACCGTTAATATTTGCTTTTAAGCAAAACAATGATAAAGCCTCCCCCAGACAACTCAGACATCTACAATATATCTCACAATTCTCTACTAACCTATACCATATCAGTGGTCGAGACAATGTAGTAGCAGACAGAAGACGAAGAAGCAGAATCAAGCAGAAGAAGACATCTAGAATTGAGGACATCGATTCACCTATTGTCGATTATGACTTGATAGCAGATGCACAAATTAATGATGATGAACTGCAACAATTGAAATTACATTCCAAATCATTACATTTCAAGGAACACCAATTGCCATCAGGAAAGCTCTTGTATTGTGATACCTCTACTTCCAGTATCAGACCATTCATACCAAAAAATTTTCGCATGACAATATTTAATACAATTCACAGTTTAGCTCATTCTGGAATTCGAACTACTGTAAAAGAAATAACTAAAAGATTCATTTGGTCAAATATGAAAAAAGATGTTAAACAGTGGACTCAAACTTGCATCAACTGTCAGAAAAATAAAATAACTAAACATACAAAATCAGAATATTCACAATTTCAAGCACCAGATGAGAGATTTAGTGTCGTTCATATAGATTTAATTGGACCTTATTCACCTTCTAATGGATACACATACTGCTTGACGTGTATTGATCGGTTTACCTCTTGGATGGAAGTGGTACCGTTATCAAATATCACTGCAGAAAGTATAACAAAAGCTTTTATGAGCATTGGATTACCCGATTTGGTGTACCTACTTGTGTTATTACTGACAGAGGCACTCCATTTATTTCAGAACTATTTCGAAGTTTAGCTGCGCTATGTGGTGTTAAAGTAAACCATACGTCTTCTTACCATCCTCAGAGTAATGGAAAAGTTGAACGTCTTCACCGTACCTTGAAAACAGCTATTAGATGTCATAACAACGTTCGTTGGACGGACGCATTACCAACGGTTCTTATGGGTTTGCGAGCTGCTCTACATGAGGACTCTAAGTATACAATAGCTGAAATGGTTTATGGAAAAACTGTTAAACTACCAGGCGAATTCTTTGAAGAATCCAGATTGCCAATATCTGATGATAATTTCGTAAGTAGTCTCAGAAAACAGATGGCTGACTTAAAACCATACCAATCCAAAAACAAATGTAAACAAAAGATCTTCATTCCAAAAGATTTGTACACATGCTCACATGTGTTTCTGCGAATTGACAGAGTTAAAAAACCTTTAGAACCCCCATATAAAGGACCCTACTTGGTATTGCAAAGATTCCCGAAAAACTTTCTTCTATCAATTAAAAATAAACAAGTTAATATTTCAGTGGATAGATTAAAACCGGCATATGTGTTACAACCTAATGAACTTCTGAATCCAACATCATCAAATGATCATACATCTGTGCCGAGTGAACAAACATTTATACCAAGTCAGCAAGTTGCACAACCAAATACAACAACACGTTGTGGAAGACAAGTAAAACTTCCTGTTCGTTTCAATGACATTATTGACTTTTCTTCAAATTTATAATTCATCCATTCCATTTTAAAAATTCATTTGTTTATTGTATGTAATTGTTTAAATGTAATTGTATTTGTAATTATTTTTTGCAATTTCAATTTGTATCAATGTGTATTTGTTCGCTATTATTTGTATTGATATGTTAATTCGTCTACCATTTTCAAAGTAACGTAACTTTGTTACTGGTAGGGGAGTGATGTAGCGACACCTATTGATGTAAAATGGAATACAAATTGAACGACTTCTACTTTCACTGTTAAGAAAGGGAATTTTCCCGCTAGAATAAAAATAGAACGTAGTAAGCGTTCGAAGTAGAATAAACATGTCGTAATTGTGAAAATTGATTATCGTCTTTTATTTTGCCGTCTGAATTTTAATAACACTACGCAACCTTTACAATACCGCCACATCGGCTATGAATTCAAAGATGACATAGCAATAAAGTTTACTGGAAGTCACTTAAAATTCCATGCAACAACTAAGAAGATTTACCAGAATTTTATCACTTTCCTTAAAAATGAGTGGCTTAATTTCTACTTTACCACGCCTAAATCTGTTAGTCCTCTTAAAGCCGTCATTAAATGTCCTTCGACCTCTTCTAGTTTTTATGATATTAAGTAAATTCTTTCGATCAGTTTTCACAACATTAGTCCCCCAACTACAAAATAAGCATAAGAAATTTATCACAATCTGGAAAATCTCATTTCTAAGTAGTGAATCAAACTTAAATATCTTGATCAAATGACTTCTTTATTTCAAGGGTTGGTATCGAACAATAGTCGTCCAGGAGGGGTACAATACTTCAAATGTAACTATTTCCATCATGGAAATAGTAACTGTGGATACAAAGAACGCTGCCTAAAGTGTATAGGGGCCACACTTCTTCAAAGAATGCAGCATCGTTGAATGAATAGAAAAGCCTACCTGTATCAACTGAGGTCTCAAAGAGCATCTTGCCTCATGGAAAGGATGCAAAAACTACCCAAAGCCACCTCCCAGAACTATTACAAGAAACACGGTTCCTCAGAGAATTTCTAATCCAAGACCTGTATATTCACAAATTTTATTTGCATCTATCTTCAAGAATCAATCACTTAACCATACTTCCTCTAAAATGACTTCACATCATCCCACTATACTCCAAGAGTATCAAGACCTCCTTAAAAAAAACACTCTTTGTGTTAATATAATTTTCCAGCTGCTTCAGCTCTCTCGGAAAAGTTGAAAAAGTCTACAATTAACTTCGCGAATACAAGAGCCCGAATCAAAAATTGCAAGTTTTTACTTGTTTTACCAGCAAGGTACATTAGCTCAATACCCACTTTACAAAGATAAACCTCCTACTTTCTTTAATAGGAGTTTTACTACTACTACTACTCCCCTTCTCCTACAAATTTGGTGACTTTATTTACTGCACTTTTTAATGAACACCCAATGGACCTAAAGCAGATGCAAGATCTATTATGTGCAAGATAGAGAGGAACCTTACTTTACCCGATTTAAAAATTCAATTTTTATAAGTCCAGATTTGAGACATTTGTCTATTCCCGCATATTGTATTTTGAACTCGAAAAACAATCACCATTATCATTCCTTATACCACGTCAAGATTCGAAACATTTTGTCCAACTTTCGTCTGCCCCCACGAATTGCAATTTGAACTCTGAAAAATGCCTCTTTATAACCTCTTACGAAGGAGCCTCAAATCCTTTTTTGGTAAATCATAACTCTCTTGATTTGTGACCAAACACCGACACCAGGCCTGCTACTCGGAAGCTGGTAAACAAAATCAAATTCATATCGATTTCCATCCAAATTGCAATAAACTAGTTTGATGAGTGGAGTTCAAAACTTTCGTTCACTTTTTTTCTGGTTTAAATGCATCTTTAGGTAAATTTTCTATTATATTCTTTTTATAATATTCTTTTTTATATTCTTCTATTACTCATAATATACAACAAAGAATAACAACAAAAAACAATAAGAAAAATGAAAAAACTAAAAAAAACAAAATTTGAGATAAAATTAGCCTATTGTAAATTAAATTAATTTAAAAAAAAAATTAGATTACGGCGAAATAATATAGATAGATTTAAATATGTGAGAAACTTAATAATTTTAAATTCTTTTCCCTTTATTTTGTCTTTTTCTTTTGACATTATGGAAAAAGAGGATGCTGTCGTTTTTAGAAGGTCTGAAATTGAAAATTAAAGATTTCGAAAATTAAAGATTAAGCATTCAAACTTAAACTAAGTTTCATAAATTCAATTATTTAATTTTAGATACCAATTACAAAGAGTAATTTTCGAATATTTAACAATTCAGTTTATAAAAAAAAAAAAAAAAAAAAAAAAAATTATGTTAATTTTTGTTGAAATATAAAACCACCATTATCCGTATAAAATAATTTGCTTCCTATATTTCATTTAAAAACATGCAGTTCATTTTAAAACAATTTTAAATAATGGGGAATATATTAATCAAATTATATTAATTTAAAGAATATTTTTGCTATACACATTGTGTATTAGTACAAGGTGGACATATAAAAGTTGGCCAATTAGTATCTCGCAATAATGCATTTTCGTAATAAATCACTGTAGTGACTTATTAAATGAATGCATATGATTGCGAACATGACATGTGGTGGAATATACATAGTTTATTATTTTTGTTTCCCAAATGTTCGATGTAGCTGCTCTTAGTTATTCTACAAATATCCTATCCGTAAATCAGTTTTTGTCATATTGCGACCATTGTGTTAGCAAAAGGTAGGGCCAGATATGCGTGTGTTCTTCTTTAATTGTTATTTCATGGTTGAAACTGGATTATTTCTTGAAATAATAACGAAGCTTTTAGCTGTCATATTTATTAAAATTTGCTAAGACAGCGCTGCACAATTGCAACACATAACACAGGAATCAAAATTATATCACAAATATTTACAAAATAATCTTAAAAGCCAGTTCGTTTAAAGGTCTTTGTATCCTCCATACTACCTGGAACTCTTCACACTCCTTTTTCTATTTTTCCCTCTCCCACTATAGATACCAAAGTCAAACGGGCGAAAAAAAAAAAACCCGTGCGAAGTCCAAAGTCTAACGTAAGGGTTAATGCTTTCTTTAAAAGAGGAGCTGTCAACCTAAAACACTTCCCCGTTGGCTATATTTTGTTTCGGAAAGACATGGTGGATCCCGAAGGGAGCTTCGGGGAAAGCACATGCGTCACAGGAGTGGTGACATTGAAAAAAAAAGAAAAAACTGGAAGCCAGTAATTGCTTCAAAACACAAATTTTAAGATAGAGAGCTCCATATAATATGTAGCTCCCCCTTTAACAGTAGAAATCAATCACATGTATATAAACATTCACATCATAAAATAATATAAAACCAAAAAGTTTACATAAAATTCATATTTAATTATGAGAATATTGAAAAAAAAATCTTAATCTTAATTACAATTCCACATTATGCAAATTAATAGGATTACTCATTAAATTTTATGTAAACAAGGCAAAAATATACAAATGAGATTAAGGTAAAACTCCTATATAAGGCTACAAAGGTAACAATGCATAATTCATTATACAGAAGAGCTATATAATTCATTAAGCAAAAAAAAAAGTAGAGAAATATTTTAAGTAAAATATTAAAATAAATTCATAAAATATATTTACTTTAAGAACATCACTAATTATTGTATTTTTCCCTGGATTATATAAATTACTTATTATGCTAAACTCAAATTCTGTTTAACAACAAGACTTAAATTAGCATGGTAATAAATATTCTTTACATATGTCAATATGTTTCTTACATGCAGAGATGCCTCCCCACCCCTTAAAAAAAAAAAAAAAAAAAAAAAAAAAAAAAAAAAAAAAAGTTGCTTGAAAGAAAGATTTACAACCTTGAACTTGTCCGTCCGCTATATTGTTGTAAGAATGCATGGTGGATCCTTACTGCTCATATTCTGTAATAAGATGAATAAACAATATTAAGGAAATTATCTAGAGGGTCCTCTATTATTTTACTAGTGGGTCGCATCGTCAACTTCAGATGCTGTTTATATTGAAAAGATTCACAATTTAAGATCAGTATCCAAGGATTACTTTTTAATGGCCGCACTGACCTTATGTCATCTCAACAGGCATCGCTGCTGCTCGGTTCATTAGAGACGGCATTCTTGATCCAATCCTTCGCAATGCAATTGATGATTCCTTCATCCTTCGAGATGATAATTTAGACCGTACAAAACGTCGCTAATTGCAAATTACCTTCGTGAGGAGATTATTGCACGTATGGCCAGCACGCTTTTTTCGGATTTGAACTCGATTGAGTGTATTTGGAGTGCACAAGAGAAACGTATTTCCTCACTTAACCAGCTCCTTGCCTTGACATAGCAATGGGCTAACTGAATTAATGTGCGCCATCATTTTGAGAATGAAAATCTCTATCGTGTCTGTATGGCTGTTAGAGATGATCACATTCCACATTGAACTCGAATATTATTATTTTTTTTTTATCTTTCTTTACCTCCTTATAGCTTTCTTATCTTTTTTTATATCTTTTGTGTGTAATTTCAAGATACAAAATAAGTCTATTTGTGTGTAATTTGCAATGTCCTGCTTGATTAAAATTTTTGCCAATTTTTATTAAACACCTAAGAGTAGAAGTTTCACAATTGCAACCGTGCTTCTTTCTACACACTGGCAAGAGCCCCATCTCCTTTGGAGTTCAGGAGAAATGATCAATCGGCCTCGAGAATCTCATCTGAGAGGAAGTACAACGCAACATGTGCTTCCGCTGAGACAAGTTTAATTTACACTCAAGAGCCAAAACAGTATGACCACCTGTCAATAACGAGTTGGCTCACCTTTGGCGCGCAACACAGCTTCAACCCGCCTTGGCATGGATTAATACCACCACTTAATACCAGTTAAATACCACTTCCACCTGATCACGTGCCTTCCACGTCATCCAGGCAAGTTCATTGCAAAATGTAGGGCTGGTCATAATGTTTTGGCTCTTGAGTGTATCGTCTCTTATCCCGAGAGGAAACGCATTTAGCGCATTCCGGCCCATTAGTTGGTCTACAGACTCTCAACCGAAGAGGAAGTATATTTTACAGCCCCCTGCCCGTAGCCGATGTTTCGGGTTTTCGGCTTAGAAGTGGATTCCTTAGACGTATCTATAATTGTCTGTTTTTAAATGCGTTAAATAGTGTATGTCTCTAATTGTATGCGCGTGGCGTTTGTGCGTATGTCAATCAAGCTATGAGTTCTGCAACCTGTTTCTCAAGTATCTCAACCCAACCACACGCAGTTACAATCTGGTTGCCTAACCTGCACGTTACACAACCACAATTTTACTGGTTTTTCCTTAATTTTTGAAAACCTGTGTATTATTTGGACAGCATTAATACTTAATATAAATTAAAATCTAATTTTGTTAATAAGAGATTACTTAAACTGCTCGAATATAATTTCGTAGGGAAAAAAACCATTCAATTTCAGAAAAACGTTTTTACGTAACGAAATAATTGTATTTATCAGAAACCTTTATGCAAAACAAAATTGAAGAAAGTTATTAAAACGTGAGGTTTTTCTAATTTAAGTAGAGCGAAATGAAAAATAAAAAAATGTAGAGCTGCTTTCTAATGATTAATTATTTTGCCGTAATTCTACCAATATCCAAAGAATAATAATACAAATAATATTTTTCCTCTTTTTTTTTCTCTCTTTTTTTTTTAATAAAATAGCGAGTTTACTAAGCTGAAAAAGGAATCGAACGAATTCTTAATTCATTTATTCATCTGCTCCTATTTAATTTCCCTCAGCATTTTGTTTCACCGAATGCTTTTGAAAACTCAGAGGAAACCTGTGAATAATAATAATAAAAAAATTTTAAGTTGATTAAAAAAAATGAAATAAAATAATAAATTGTTGTACGAGATAAACTATTTAAAATAACAATAAATAAATAAATGAAATAGTTGATTTTTTTTTCCCTCTCATTTACAGAAATGAGAAATTTTTTTTAAAGATTTTCTATGAATACTACTGTGTCCAAAAAGTAAGACCAGTTTTCAATTTAAATTACCTGGGCATATGGTATTTAAATTTTTTGTTGTTGCTTTTTTAGGTTTTTGCACTGTTCTTGACATCTGTGCGAAGTTTTACGACAAAATATTCATTAGTGTTTGAGTTGCGCTTGGTTTTGTGAGATGCTAAAACTGATTCTGGCGATTTTTGAAATGTCTCTTCAATCGACTCAAAACGGTGTCCCCGGAGTGGTCTTTTGAGTTTAGGGAATAGCCAGAAGTAGCACGATGCTAAATTAGCTGAATACGGTGGTTGTGGAACGATATAGGTTTCATTTTTGGCGAAAAAGTCATGAAGAACCAATGCAGTGTGAGCTGGCGTATTCAATGTTTTCAATACCAATCAAGATTTGACGTGTTTGAGGCCCGAAACATCTTTTAAAATGAAATTTTGAAATTCCAACATCATCAGCTAGGTATCTAGTTGTAAACCGACGGTTTGCAAGCACCAAATCTTTAATATTTTGTACGTGAGCTTCGTCGGTTGACGTTGAGGGTCGACCATAGGGCTCTTCGTCTTCAACGCGTTCTCTGCCTTCTTTGAACTGCTTATACCACTTCTAAACATTTCTTTCCGATATAGAAATGCTCACAGAATGCTTTCTGCAGCATTCTATACTGCAAGGTTTAATTATTTTTATAGACGTGAGAGGTCGCGACTGTGACTTTAACTGTGTGGTCCAGTGTGGTAAGAACATGCTGTCAGATCCTCAGAGACCACGAGGAGAACGCTAGGAGCGTATGAGCAACATGGAACAACCGGTTCTTGGTTTTTATCTAAAAATGCTATTGTAGAAAAGGCACAGGGTGCCATGTGTATGTAAGTACTAATATTGTAATTCGAAAAGATTTACCGACCTGCCCGAAGGCTTACGGAAGCTGAATGACCAGAAGCGCAGACAGAACCAACTCAGGGCTACCAGGATTCCGCCTTATCCGGCTTCACGGATAGGGTGATATGTAATAAGTACAACACCCCACCGCCTTTGGCTGCCCTCAACTGGGCTTGTTATACTCTAAAGGCTCGTTCCCACCGAGGCGAGAGACGTGAAGATTCAAGAGGCAAGCGCCAAAATTTTTCGACCCCTTCACAGCGAAACGTCAGAAATAGCATTACGCCTAGTGAAAAATCGCTTCGAGTTGAAAGTAGGGCAACTCCAAGCGGCGGACTGCAAACCGGTTTCAGGCGACCGCGGTGAGGCTAGTGATTGGTCAAATTTTTTCGCTTGCATCTTCTCGCCTTGGTGAGCACGAGCCTTAAGGCATCAACGTTCACGCTACAGAACGTGTTCGAGAACACCCGCCGAGATGTGTGGATCTCTTAGCCGTCTTAAGTGACGTTACCGAGGGGCACCACGAGGAGGTGGATCCACTGCGCTCCCCAGTACTAATATTGTAAGTAAACTAATATAAATAGAAAGAGAGATTGGTGTTACATCCTGACGAACTAGTCGCTAGCATATAGAGCTAACAATACGTTTCCGCAAACAAAATTGAATGCACGCTGTTTGCTCAATTAATTCGTACATTTCAAAAATCGACAGAATCAGTTTTAGCATCTCAAGCTTAACTCAAACACTAATGAATATTTTGACGTCAAATTTCACAAAAAAAAAAAATGAATTACCATATGCACGGGAAATTTAAATTGAAAATTGGTTTTACTTTTGGGATACAGTAGTATATAAATTTTTCAGTCTATTTGCAAAATGTTCAAACTAGCGTTCAGGTCAATTGTAAATTAAAAAGGGCATGTAATGCTGTTATTGCTTACAGATATTCATTGATATTAGAATTAATATCATCTTGTAGTGTGCGGATTGAGCAACTGATTGTAACTGGATGTGGTTGGGTTGAGAAACTTGGGGCACATGTTGGAGAACTCACAGCTTTATTGACACACGCACAAACACCACACGCATACAATTAGAGATGTAAACTATTTAACACATTGAAAGACCTATAATTATAGATGCGTGGAAGGACTCCAATTCTAAACCAAAACCCCGATCTCTGTTACGCGCAGAGTGCTAGAAATATTCTCGATATATACTACTTGACTACTATACTACTGGGTGAGAGTCTGTAGGCCAACTAATGTGCGGGGTGGGGTCTAAATATATTTCTTCTCGGGATGAGAGAGTATATCTAGGTTGTGCTATACTTCCTCTCGGGATGAGAGAGAGAGAATATAAACTAAAAGTTTCTAAGTTGTGTTGTACTTCCTCTCCGGATGAGAAAGTATAAACTAAACGTTTCTAGGTTTTGCTGTACTTACTCTCGGGTGAGAGTGTCGAGGTCGACTAACCATTTCTCCTGAACGTCAAAAGGGGAAGCTCTTGGCAGTGTGTATGAGGAAACACGATTACAGTTTGTATTTTTGTAGAAAGTAATAATTAATAACAATGGAAAAAATCACCATTTTTACATTAAATTTATAGTAGCGATTGAGAGCTATAAATCTTTATAAAAAAGGGGACACAAAATCTTTTTCATACATTCCTACAGTCGAATGTTACGCGATGCCTAGCTAATAAGTGTTTAATTTTTCTCTATGAAAAAAAAAAAATCTTTTTACTAGCAAAGTTCGGCTTGATAGTTAGTTGTTCCTGATATTAATATCCTCATTTTTTTTTAAATATAATATTATTTCAGAAATAACAATTTCTTTACAAATACAGTGCTTCTTGAGATACGAATTTAATCAGCTCTATGATAGAGCTCTTAAGTCGAAATATTCGTATCTCAAATATTTTTCATTCAATTCCTTCTATTACCTCACACTCTCCCTATCTATATAGCTTGTTCAAATTTTCAATCGTTCATAAAATACTTTTTCATTCATCCCCTCAAGTTCAAATACATTTTTTTTTGAACTTGTAGTGGATGACACTTGATGTTAATACGGTTTTTTCAAATATTAATTCATTAATTAAATTTAATTCATTAATTAAATTTAATTCATTAATTTTAGTTTCATATAGGAGAAAAAAATTTCTCTTATATAAGATATTTAGTAGAATATAAAGTGAGAAATAAATACCGTCAGTGGCGAAGCGAGTAGATCGCTGGAAAAAAATTCCTTTTTCAGATTCTTTTTTCATTCTGGGTTCTAATCCGAGTCAAGGAGGGAACAAAATGGAAAATGAAACATGTGAATAAATTAGTGAGAGAGATGAAAAGTGTGTATGTGAGAGAGAGAAAGTGCGCGAGAGAGAATTTTTTCTAACTTAAAAAAATGAATGAAAATTATTTTTAAAGGACTTTCTGGAATATAACAAAAAAAAAAAAAGTAGGAATTGACTTAAATTTTCTTTTATTTTTTATTATTTGTTACCATTGAAATTAATTAAAACAAAATAATTTCGTTCCCACTCTACAAAAATTACTGCAAATTTTTATAATCTATTTATAAGGTATATATTTTGTAAAATATTGCATATAATAAAATATTGTATATAATGAAATAAAATAAAACAAAATACATACATACAGTTTGTTTCAAAAATATAAGACCAAGAGGATTTTTTTTGCTATTAATAAAATATTTGAATCAAAATTAAACTATTACATGTCTTTTATGAAGTTTGAAATGAAATTTAGCATCAGATATATAAAAAATTCATCCAGAAAAATTATAAGAGCAATGTAACAAAAATTTGACACAAATATCTGGTATAAAATTATGTGGAAAAAGAAAATTTTAACTTATTAAAGATGTTGCTTCACCAAATTTCTGAATGCTGTCGTATCCCCCGAAGAGCACAAGAAAATCAAATATTGTGGTGCTTCTGAATAATTATTGCCAATTGTTACGTCGAAACCCAGGTTCCCCTGCTTAGGGGAGGTCAACGCCCTATGTCCAGAAAAACATCCTGTCTGTGGGGGTGTCTGGCGGGGGGTGAGGGCCAGGGAGAGAGAGAAAGAATGTAAGTAAAGGGGAGTTGAGCAACTGCGACCAAAGAGAGAGGTCGTGTAGCAGTGCATCTTCGAGCATGATGGCTGCATAAATAAATGAGTTCAATAAGTGTAACCCCAGAGAGAGGTTGTGTGGTCAGTTCATCTTCGAGTTTGATGGCTGCCTAATAAAGGAGATTAATTATTTACAATCCATTATTATTATTACCTGTATATGTATCGAATATTATTGGAGTTTATTCGTATGTGTGAGCTATCGAACACCAATGTTGATTGCCAGCTCGGAGTATAAATCCTCTTCCGAGAGATGGTCCAGACCATATATGACGGCTGCAATAGCTGGACATTCAAAGACATGATGAGGAGTAAGCTCGCCATCAGAGCAGTTGGCCCATGTTTGGTATTTTTTAACGCCATCAGCAGAAATTTTCCTATTTTTGCGGTGCTTCATCCTTAAAGTTGTGAGTAGTAGCTGCTTTTCTATCGAATTTAATAATATAATTTGGTATTTAGTTTTGATGTTAGTAGAAATCATAAGTTTAGATTTTGCCAAGGCATTTGCATCTTCAAGGAAAGTAGGAATGGCAGTCTCATCCAGACTTCCGGCATTTTTCTCCAAAGAATCTGTAATTTCATTAAATTCCAAATCCCCACGAACAGGGATCCATTGCAGTATACACATGCTGTATACTGCATGGTGGATTTGTTCTAAAAGAGATATAATGTTGATGTTCAACATCATACTTGGAAAAACCTTTATTAAGAGCTTACTATATAGGCAGGTCTTGAGTCAGTGAAGATAGTAATTCCATTCATTTGTTGTGATGGAGGTAGAAAAAAAATTTTTTGAAAAACTTGAATAATACGGTTAAGTTACTGAATAACACAATTTGGCATCGATTTAATAAAAATTTTAAAGTCTGATTCCGGAATACAATCTGAATTTTTCATGATGGCGACTATTAATTCACATGTTGAATTATTTTGTTTGTTATTTTAATATACTTGGTGAGACAAATTACCACAAATTGATATTTTATTGAATTTAGGTCTATCTAAGTTAAGTTTCGGCTAAGATAAAAAAATCAATATTTTCTCTTTTAAACCATTCTTTTAGATTTAAATGTAAGATTGTCATAATTATCTTGTTGGAACATCCATTTCGACCCTTCTGAAAGTGCCTCTAGGGGAATCAGAATTTTGGGTAATATCGATGATAGTTGTCTGAATTCATTTTGCCATCAATTTTTTGCAGATGGAATTTTCCTGTATATGAGACAGATTCCCACACCATAAGAGTAGAAATTTGGGCCAGATATGCGTGGGGTCTTGATTCACTGCTGTTCATGGATAAAAACTAAATTACTTCTTAAAATATTAACGTGTTTAGCTGCCATATTTTTAAAGTTGCAAAGACAGTACTGCATAACTGCAGCACATAACGCGGCCTGATGGACAATTGGATAGCACACTGGTCTTTGGTACCACAGGTTTCAGGCTCGGATCTTGGCATTGACATGGATGTTTTTGAGAGGTTCGTAATTCGCGTTAAACGGCAAGTCCCAGTCTAATTAACCAAAAGTATGCAAAAAATGACAGTAGAACGACAAACTAACACATAACACACGAAACAAAATTACATAACAAATATTCACAAAATCATCTTAAAAGCAAGTTCGTTCAAGGTCTTTGTACTGCCTGGAATTCTTCCCTCTCCTGTCCACTTCCTTTTTTTCTCCCTCTCTCCCCAATTCTCGGTTCCAAGGTCGAACAAAGGGAAAAGAAAAAGAAAAACGTACAAAACCAAAGTCAAACGTAAGAGTCAATTCGTCCTTGATAAAAAGATTTATCAACCTTGAACTCTTCCGCGTTGGCTATGTAGTTTGTTTTGGGAAGGCAGGGTGGATCCTTACTATAATGGAATCACCTCCCATCTGCCTACTGAAGAACAGAACGTTTTCCGTTCGAAAATATTATATTCTACCATGTAGAGTTCCACAACATGACATTCTTTGCCATAAGTGTCTGCAAAAATAATAATTTTTTTATAAGTGCTATTTTAAAGTGTTTAACTAATCGTGATTTTCTACTTAATTTTCGGTGATTTACATCAATATTCGACTTTAAACTTCGTCACACAGTTGTTTGAGACACTTGTAGGTTTAAGAGTGCACTGGTACTTGTTTCGTTGCAAGCCTATATATTTATTTATTACCACAAACTAACAGCTGCTTTTTTTAAACTGGAGCTTTGTTGCTTTTTATACAATGAAATGGGAATTGAATATGAATGGAAATGGAACAATGGAATGGGAAAGGAGTAATGGAATGGGAATGAAATATGAATGGGGAAATATGAATGGTAATGGAATAACGGGAACGAAATATGAATGCGAATGGAGCAATGGAATGGGAATGAACAATGGAATGGAAATGGAGCAATGGGATGAGAATGGTGCAATGGAATGGGAATGAACATTGGAATGGAAATGGCGCAATGGAATTTGAACGGAGCAATGGCAATTAAATGGGAATGGAATATGAAAGGCAATGGAACAATGGAATGGAAATGGAGTAGTGGGATGGGGAAAAAGTGAAAAAAATTTAAAAAATAAAAAAAACTGTAGAATTCCAAACGATTTTATAAAAAAGAGTGTAAAAGAAATTGAATAAAAAAGCAAGTGAAAAAAGCGACTCGTCACAGAACACTCTTCTTTTCTTCCAAAACTTTAAACAGCGAAAGACAGAAAAACAGCAGCTTACTTCACTTCTCATTGGAGTCGCCATTTCCTCAGCTCGTGGTCTATCACCAATCACAATGCACAAACTCATTACGTAGTCCATCTGTAATTGTTTCGACATGTGAAGGTCGAACAGACAATCGCTAATTTCATGGTATATTATTATACAAGACACTGATTATCTGCTATTAGATTTGAGTGACAGGTTGTTCTTATTAGTGCAAAATACTAATTACATGCATATAACTATCCGCGATACTGCTCGTCTGCTGTCAAATTTGATGGTTTGATTGGCTGTTATTATACACTTGTTAAAGAATACTACAGTATCCAAAAAGTAAGACCAATTTTTAATTTAAAATTCCCGGGGCTTATGGAATTTCAATTTTTGTTTTCTTTTTTAGGTTGCTGGCCCTGCCTTTGACATCTGTGTGAAATTTGCCGTCAAAATATTCATTAGTGTTCGAGTTACGCTTGGCTGTGCAAGACGCTAATACTGATTCCGGCGCTTTTTGAAATGTCTGAATTAATTGAGCTAAGAAATTGCATTAAATTTTGCTTGTGAAACAGTATAAATTATTGCAGAAGGCATTCGGTGAGCATTTCTTATTGGAAAGAAATGTTTAGAAGTGGTATAAACAGTTCAAAGAAGGCACAGAACGCGTTGAAGACGAAGAGCCCTGTGGTCGACCATCCACCTCAACCGACGAAGCTCACGTCCAGAAAATTAAAGATTTGGTGCTTGCAGACCGTCGATTTACAATTAGAGACCTTGCAGATGATGTTGGATTTTCCAAAGTATCGGTCATTTCCATTTTGGACCTCAAACGCGGCAAATTTCGATTGGAACCGAAAACACTGAATGCGCCAGTTCACGCTGCATTGATTCTTCGTGACTTTTTCGCTAAAAATGAAACCCATATCGTTCCACAACCACTGTATTCACACCGTGCGACTTCTGGCTATTCCCTAAGCTCAAAAGACCACTCCGGGGACACCGTTTTGAGTCCATCCCTGTCGATGACTTTTTAATATGCATTGTGGATTGGAAAAAAAGTTGGCGTAAGTGCATTGTGTCCAGAGGGGATTACTTTGAAGGCGATGAAATAAATTTGGAAGAATAAATAAAGAATTTTTGAAGAAAAAATAAATGGTCTTACTTTTTGGGCACAGTAGTATGTTTGGCCTTATTTATAGCAGTAACTGATCTAGATCACATAGTATTTTCTATTTTTCTTAATTTTTTGTTTTTTCGTTCTCCGTTTTCAAAACAAAATCAATCATTGAAAGTTTTCTTTAAAAAAATTTTTTTTTCAAAATTTTTCAAATTTCAAAAATTTCTTTATTAATAATAATACTGTAATAAATAATATAATTTTAAAGCAGTGGGAGGGTATTTTTTCTACGGATTGGCTATTTTGGTTATTTAACTTTTTTTTTTGTACCAAAATTTAAGAAAAGAGAAAGATGGCTATTCATGGGTATAACTCACACTGAATAATTATTTAAAAAAACTGCTGCTTAAATAATCTCGGCGATAATTATTCGATTTTAATTTCTTCAAAGAAATCAATGAAATATTAATTCCAGATGAGATCTTCTCTCTTTATTTTTTTTGTGCACCCTAGATAAAATCGGTCATTGAGAACAATGAATGACCTCCAAGAATATTAATCTGTATAATTTTGCTAATTGTTTTTCCTCTCCTCATTTGCATATTCTCCTTTTCGCCTATTGTGCCTTTGTCTCGCTTTCTTTATTATAATCTTCTTTTTTTTTTTTTTTTTTAACTTTCTTTCTTAAAATGTTCATTTTCGCCGACTCTGTTTAAACATCTTCACACTACATAAATGAATAATAATAAAAAAAATAAATAAAATAAAAAAAGATTAAAGGCGAAGAAAGCCAAACTTTTCTGGAAGTTTGGTAATAAGAATATATTAAATAAATAAAAAAAAAAAAAAAAAAGAACGAACACCAGGAAAAAAAATTTTTTGTTCTACTTTTACCCCCTTCAAATTTTCATTTCAACAATTATTCTGTATTCTATTCTTAAAGAAAAGCCAACGGAAAAGTGTAATATCTCTTTCTCTCCAATTCTTTCCCCCTCCTCCCTCCCTACTGCCCCTCCCAACTCATTTTCTCGACTGCGCATTTATTTTCGAATAAAATACAAAAGCAGACGATATTTTCCACCCGCCCTCTCTCTTTCGACTAGAGAGGAAGGGAAAATAAGAGAAAAAAAAAAAAAAAAAGAATAATAAAAAAGTAAAAAAACAAAACAAAAAAAGAATGAAAATTTAAACGTAGAACACTAATCTGAATAATTAGGTTTTTGTCATCTAGTACCATGTACAGCTGTAATCACACCCTCCTATAAACAATAAGGACGGCTGATTTGCATTGCTTATAAGCAGAAGGCCTTCTTTAATTTTTATATTTACTCAGCTTTTTTTTTTTTTTTTATCGTTTGGAATTTTAGATTCGCTTAAATTAAAAAAAAAAAAAAAATGGCACAAAAAAAAAATAAAACTCATATTTTTTCATTTCGTAGCAGTTGCAAATACATTTATACGCCTTATTAGACCATTTTTGTCATTTTTTTTTTTTTTTTTTCAGTTCCTTTGTGTAATTTCTTCCAGTTCGAATTAGCTTTCTGCGCAATGTCAGGTAATTGTTATACATGTGACAACTCTGAATCTGGCAGTACGTTTTCGGGATTCGAATTCTCATTCCGATTCCACTAGGATTAGGACTTTAATTTAAGGATGAGAGAGATAAACATTTCCGTTGAACACAAAAGGAGAACACAATGGAGTTCACTTTAATAGCTGTTTATCGTCAGACGCGAAATGTTGCTAGAAAATTCAGAGTGAACATTTTTGGCTGACTCTAAATGTAACAATACTTTAAAGTTTCGAAAAGTTCTCTGAGAAGACCTTTTTCCCTCTACAAGTAAGTTTTAAAAGTTTTGTATATATATATTTTTTTAAACTATTGTACGAAAAACAAACAATTTCATTAAAAAAATCATAGCTTGTGAAAATATTTTGCAATTGTAAAATTACTTCATTATTTCAAGATGTAAAAGCATTGTCTATTATATTGAATATTATTGTCTATTATATTGTCTATATATTGAATTAATAGCTGTTTATCGTCAGACAAAAAATATTATTAGAAAATTCAGACAGAAATTTTTTGGCTAACTCTAAATGTAACAATGTTTTAAAGTTTTGAAAAGTTCTCTGAGAAGACATTTTTTCCTCTACAAGTAAGTTTTAAAAGTTTTGTACGTAATTTTTTTTAAACTATTGTTGGAAAAAAAAATTAATTGAAAAAATCATAATTTTGCAATTGTAAAATTATTTCGTCATTTCAAAATAGGAAAGCATTGTCTATTATATTGAAAATTTAAACTTCTATGCAGTTAAAAACAATTATTGTTTATAAATTTTCTACAAAAGTATGTTTGTTAATTATCATAAAATTGATTTTTCTGAAGCAAAAAAAAAAAAAAAAAAAAAAAAAAAAAAAGATTTTTAAAATTAAAGGGCAATTTTTTAAAAAAAATTTAATAAATTACAGTAACTGAATACTGATTTTGAAAATATTTTGTAATTGTAAAATTATTTCATTATTTCAAGATAGGAAAGCATTGTCTATTATATTAAAAATTTAAACTGTCTTGTAGTTGAAAACAATTATTATTTATAAATTATCTACAAAAATATGTTCGTTAATTATCATAAAAATGATTTTTCTGAAGTAAAGAAAATTTTTTTTTTTAATTTAAGGAGCGATTTTTTAAAAATTTTAATAAATTACAATAACTGAATACTTATCATACTTAACTTTTTAAATATTTGTAATTGATATTGTAATATAGTTTTCTTATAAAAAAATCTTTCTTTAAAGCAATATGGTAATATAGAAACATTTTTTCTCTCTTTATAATACTTATTTTCTTTAAATATATGTAAGTTTCGTTACAAACTACTTTTAAAAAATTTAAATACTTTATTAATAATACTTGAAATACTTTTTAAAGAATTTGTACAGAAATTTATTAAAATATCTTCGACAAAAAGATGACGTTTATGAATTTCAAACAAAAAAATTATTGTTTAATTGTCAAAACTTATGCAAATTTTTAGAAAATACGGTAATATACAATTAGTATTTATAATAAATATTTTATTTACAACAATTTTACCGTTTTTTTTAAATAAAAATACTACTATTACTCATAAATTGAATTAAATTCTTCAATTATTTTTGCCGTTGTTTTAAATAACGATTGGTAATATTTTCGATTCTAATATTTTATTAATATGATTCCATTTATGCGTTCTAAATAGCGGTATAAAGTCTCCAAAACTGTTCATATTATCGGAAGACAATTATTTCAAATTCTGTAAACCATAATTCTGCAATTCGAAAAAGCGGAAGAAACCAATCCCTTATAATTGATCTTAAATTTCATTAAAATTTCTAAATTTACAGTCAATGTAAAATTGTAGTACATTTTGCTAAATATGAATTTATTTACGATAAAGTAAAGATTCATTTTATTATATGTATGAAGTTATCCTGACACGTCTGAAAAAAAAATTATTAAAATGACTAAATGTAATTTTACGTAGTGCATTTAAATAAAATAATTTTTGGGATTTAAAGGAAAAAAAAAATTTTTTTTTTCAGATTTAAAATATCTTAAAAAAAAAAATAATAATAATTAATTTTTTCATTAAAATAATGCAAATTGTCAAGTTAAGCTATTTTGATATTAACTTCTATTTGTTTTTTAAAATATTTTAATTCTTTTTTTAACAGTGAAAACTTTAAAGATGAAAGAAATAAACATAACTTCTTATTTTACTGTTAACATTAATTTGTTTTAAAATAAAATGTAGAAGTATATGTTAGGCGATCTATATATCTATCAAATTCAACATTAGGACATCTATCTATCTATCAAATTCAATGTTAGGACATCTATAAATCTATCAAATTCGAAATATAGTAAATAAAGAACATTCATCTTATTTAAATGATAAAAAAAATAAAGATTTCGAATGAATTGTATTTACAATTATCAAACTGAGTTAAAAAAACAGGAAAAACAAAATCAACATTATATATCGCTAAGTATTCGCATCATATCAACAAAATTTAATCTTATAATCAAACGCTATTAAAAATGGAAAGCAATTATCATAAGCTTATCTACGGTTCCAATCAATGCATAAGCTATTTGTTCTTTTTTCGTTCAAAGAATTCAATTTTTCGTTCGACATGAAGTAAAAATTGTCATTGCATTTTCCTCTTGAGAGATAACAAATTTACGTATTTTTCTAAAAAGTGGAAAAAAAGGGCCATGTAGTTCATGTTCAAAATTATCCCATCCTCCTTTTATATACATATTCAAAGCTAGCCTGTTATTGGCCAGAGCCTGTATAATCATAATTTATTATAATGGAAAGAATCATAAATCTTTAAACAATAAAAAAGTTACTATTGCCATCACTGTCATTTTATTGCTAACAATTTTATTTGACTGATTTGAGAACGCTTTTCATCACAAAATATAAGAGTATAATAAAAAAGCGTATCACAAAAGCGTATTACAAGAATTATTCCAAAATCTAACTAATTCCCTGGCACTACAGCATATGGTGGGACAAGGCCGTCTGCCTACTGTCAAATTCCGAGACATGACATGTTTTCTTTTTACGGAAAAGGTTTGACAGCCCTACTCCCAATGGTTATATTAGAGCGGGATCTACTGGTAAAAGCGGATTCTGTACCACTACAAGCATACATGACACCGCCGGGACTCAAACCCGAAATCTGCGTCACCGAGCGCCAGAGCGCTAGTCACTCTATTTTCCAAACCCGACTGTCTAAAAAATATTGAACTAATGGAAATACATGGATTTCAATGCCGAGAAACAGGATCATTACTGGAAAAAAGGACATCCCAAAAAAAAAAAAGTGTTCATCTAATAAAAGAAATAAAATTCATTTAGTTTAAGGTATCAAAAGACCGAATACCTTTATTTATGTATAGTAATGCTTCAGTCTACAACATAATAATAAAACCAATAGTAATCGCATGATAAACCAAACCATAAGATTTATAAAACTCCAAATTCTGTTTTAAGAAAAACTTAAATGGATCGTCATACTGTAATTTTAGACAGCAACAACAAAAAAAAAACTTGGTTGAACAGTTAAAAAAATTTTCACTGCTTTGTGGCAAGTGTAGAGAACTACTTAAAAAAAAGTTGCGTTTTTAAAGTTATTTTGATATTAGATACTCACGAAGAAGCCATATGACAGATGAAAGTTATTAAAATATAGAAATAATGTTCAAACTGAAAAGTACAATTGCATTACTTCAGCGATAGGACTGCGAATTAAAAGGGCACTTAAAACCCAAGTCATCATGGCATTGTTTTGAGTTAAGTTAATTATGAATTAGTGAAGTTTATGTAATGCAGGTCAAGGCTCTGTCAGCTTTAGATTGCATTAATTCGTAACTTTATCCTTTACAGAGAAAAATCTTTTAAGAATGAAATATTACTTAGAAGATATTAGAAATCAGTTAAAATGAATTACAATTTTTAAGAAAAACCAGAATGAAGGAAATACTAGTGGAGAAGGAAGATGAAATCGAAGATATTAAAAAATTATTGGTTAAAAAAATTTACTAACAAATAAAAATTTGAAGTAAATGACAACAGGGAATCAACTAAATTTATCGAAAGGATGGTAATATAGATGATTTAGACCAAGAGTGGCCAACCCAAATGATCTTGCGGGCCACTTTGGAAATGCATCATATCTCCGCCGGCCGCATATAAAATTATATGTCCCCCTATTAGATTTAGACCCACTATGGACATTTTTCGGAGTGAAAAATTGAAACATAATGAGTTATTATTGTGTATATTACACTATAAATGAAATATTAAAAATACATAAATATAAATGAAATAAAAAAAGGACACCATTAAAAAATATTTATTTTACTAGTACGATATTTGTTTCTCCACTCATCATGAGTCGCAGAATATAATTAATTATTCTGCGAACTCATAACTGTAAATTTATAAATAAAACAAGCAATATCTGTCAAATATTCGCAAGAGTATTATTTTAAAATCAAAGTTAATTTTTTCTCATCATTTCGACAATTAATTTTTGACTATATGGATGCACATGTAATGTATTTTTTTAATACATTAGTTTTCACTACTTTGGCCGTTATAAAATAAATATATTTTGTAAATGTGTGGTATATCTCACGGGCCGGAAAAATGTTCAAGGCGGGCCGCGGGTTGGACCTGATTTAGACAAAGAAATTAAAAATTTCACCCTAAAAGATATAAAAAAAATCTACATTAACCAAAAAATATGGAATCATATTTTTTTTAAATCATTTCCCTTTAAGTAAAACAAGTTCTTAGCTCTATGTCATAAAATTTATTAAAATCTCTCAAACAAAAAAAGTGGCTAGCGCTCTGGCCTTTGGTATCCCAGGCTTCAGGTCAGAATCCTGGCGGTGGCATGAATTTTTGTGAGTGGTTCGGAATCCACTTTAAACTGTAGATCCCGGTCTGTTTAGCCTAAAGTGAGCACAAGATGACCGTAGAGCGACAAACCAAACCAAACCAAATCTCAAACAAAAAAGAGAAAGAGAGATTATTTTAGGGGAAAAGAGTATAGAGATTGTGTAAGAAAGCTCTAAAAATGCGTATTTTAATAATGGAAAGAAACTACTTTAAAACTTTTAAAATTATATTTATCCATACGTTTTTATTCTAACAAAGTTTGTGAACTATGGGTAATATTGAGTATAATAAAAAAATGTCTATAAAAAATAATTAATTTGTATTTACTCAAAATGAATTTTTTAACATTATTTAATACCAAACATTCAATTTTAAATGGAGTATTTTAATCTATGTCAAAAATAACGTAATGCAAGAAATTTAATAGAATTTGCCTGTCACATAAACTACAACTAGTGGCAAACTTCAAAAATATTAACATTTTAAAAATAAAATTATAATCATATAAATATAATGCTAATTTTTATAATTTTTATGAAACATTAATAATAAAATATTTTTAAATTAAAATTCTTTGAATGATTCGCTTATTTGATGAAAGCAATAGTAATAGACAGTGAAAGCTATCTAAATAACTGTTGGTGAACATTTTCTTACTCCTCCTTTTATTTCGCTGTGATTTAGTAAACAAATGAACATACTTAATTCTTAACACTAAAATCTTATTCTTACTCTTAAATATACAGAAGTATTATAAAATAGAAAATTTCATAGTTGAATTTAATTATTACAAAGCGATAAAAGCATTTGTCTATATTACAATTACAACAAAGATTTTAAGAGGGCTAGTTTCTAGAACAATCCGCCTCTGAATGGAGGGAATTCAATGCAGATTTAAACAAACACTATTGAAAGTCTCTGTGTCTGTCTAGTACAAGAAAGTTAATCTGTTTACCAAAAATTCCATGATAACGGATAAAGATTATGAGCCTGTCAGATGTCATTCTTGGGGATATTAGTTCTAAATTGTGGTACTTGTAGTTTATGGTACAGATTCGTCGAAATAATGTCCCAATCATAGAGTTATAAAAATTCTAACAAGCTTAACGGGTTTATGGTTCAAACATGAAGATGACCTTAGAATTATCTAAAATATTTATCAAACATCGATGCAGCATACCGTCAGACATATAAGCAACAATTAAAAAAAAAAAGTTTAAAGTTTTATAAAATATTGTTTATGATATCTTTGTTGTTCTTATTGTGATAATGCTTTTCAAAATTGTTCAGTTTATGATACTTACACAATGGCAAAATAGTTTGTAGAACATGTTGCATATGGTCACTGGCTGTAGGAATTTTATTTCGTAAAATTTCTTCTTTAATATAAATTTCTATTTTTTAAAATTTGTTCTGTATAAGATTGTCATTCCAAATTTCAAACCAAAAATTAGAAACATGTTCTCTCAGGATACGTTTTTGAAAATCCTTTTCGGAAATAATTTTTGATAGACATTTACAAGCATTGTTTCAAATGCAAGTGCATCAAAAAAAGAGAAATCTTTGTTGTAATTGCATTTGCATCAGAATATAATTTTTATTCCCCCCCCCCCCTCCCCTTGCTTTTGGGATGTTTCTTTCGTCATCTTTAAAAGAAAAATGAAAATTATTCAAAAACAAAAAGTGCTTTTCATGCCAAGATCTATTTATTGTTCTGCATTACGGTTAATACTTATTAAACTTAAAGCAGAACAATGTCGTTTATGCTTCATGTCGTTTTTTTACAATGGTTTCAAAACTCAGACAGCGTTTTAATACAACATAACAACTTACATTACTTTTAGCATTTTTTCGAAGGAAATATGTGTTTTTTTTTAATATTATTGCTGGTCGTAGAAGGGACTTACTGTCACTCAAAAAAATATTGGAACGCAATACAAGTTTACAGAATTTTTTTATAATATATAACTTAAATAAACAAATGAAACAAAAAAGAAGTATATCACATTTTGATAAATGAAAATCATCGTAACCCCAACAAATTTCTTATATTAATGCAATTATGATTATAATTTAATGAAAAAGAAATCAAAATAGTAAATTTGCTCAAAAAAAGTTGCGGGACAATCTCCAATAAATTAAAAAAAAATATGAACTTGATAGTTAATATTTTGTTGGGCCATTCTTGCACTTTTGATCGCAGTCGATATAGCATGGATTTGATCAATTTTGCTCAAAATGATCCGTTGATTTTGTTTTACTTTTTGATGCGATGATGTTCCTGCTTGTTAGAAATGCTGTGTTCATTGTATTTTTGCTGCAAATAATAGCACACATGTTCAATTGGATTAAAGTATGGACTCTGGACCGAAGTCTTCATCACACTAGGATAGAGATAGAGGACCCATATTTGCAAATATCAGCAGCATATTTGGGTCGTTATCCTGGCACAAGTCTTTAGTTCCCAAGTTGCTTAGCTCGCACTTTGCTTTAAATTAACCTTGAAAATGTCACCATCTACAAAGTCTAAGCTTCCCACACCAGAGCTTTCCATGCAATCCCAGACTAATTGGTTGTTGCATACATATTTTACAGTAGCACGCAAATTTTTGGTATGCAATACTGTATTTGGTGTGCGCCAAACTTTTCGCTTGGCATCCTATCCAAAGAAGTTATATTTGCTTTCATCCACAAAAATGGGATTTCATAAAATTTTGTTGGTTGCTTTGCGTACATTTTAGCAATGGCCAGTATAGCTTTTCGATTTGCTTTGCTGATGTAGGGTTCTCTCTGAAGTATTCTGTCCTGATACTTATGTTTTGTTGAAAAATTTCTGAGGGTTTTCGAATTTCCCAACTTTCGGAACCTACTTTTACAGTTTAAAGTTAATTTTACTGCGCTAGTTCTTGGATTAATGTGAACTTGTCTCACAATCCACCTCATTTCATGCTCACTAAATGTTCTTTTGCTTGTTTCTAACCACATTTTTTATTTATTTATTTATTTTTTATTGCGAATAATATCAAAAACTGACAGAACTAAAAAACTTACTAACATTCAAAATTTGTTTTATACAATGAACAGTTTTTTCTATTTTTCCAATGACTTATTAGCAGATTTCTCACATCTACCGAAATATCTTTATTTCTCGCCATTCCTCCACACTCAACCTTTCCTGCAGATACTTTATGCCTAAAATTCTAGTCTAAAAAAGTGCTAATAAATTAAATTTTATTGATAAGCTATATATTTCTTAAATTTTTCTCATTTCAAAATCATTTCAAATCTCATTTTTTGACAACTGCTTGCGTTTAAATTATATTTAAAAGGTTTAATCAAGCTGTAATTTTAAAATTGAGAAAAAATCTCCCGTATATATTTTATACCAAATGTTAAACCATTTCTTGATTAATTTAGTTTTTGTTTTAATGTGATTGATATTTTTATAAATAGCTTTCCATGTTATGCATGCCAAGTGTCCCAATACTTTTTTGAGTGACTGTATAATTTGTTTTTTTTAACGTTAAAATAAACTAAAAAAAAATGTTTAACATTTTACAAACACAAATTTCTCTCGTAACATAAACTGGTTTTCAAAAACATATTGCCATACTTTTATGATTAGAATATGTTTTTCTTTTTTCATGTTTTATTTTCCTGCTCTTTCAGTGTTTTGGAAGATCTTAAAAGCTGTTACGAAACAGTTGTTGTGTACGAGTCTCATATTTACTTTTACACTGATAAACGATGTAGTAAACGGTAAGTAAAATTTCAAAATAAATTAATATAAATTTGAATAAAATTATTGTGTTTCTTTTTTAAACTTGAAAATAAGAATTTTCTTGTACTGTTTTGCTTTTGTTCAAAATTAGCATTTGTAAAAGAAAAATATTTTATTTGATTATTATGAAGAATAGTTTTTCTTTAATGTATTGTCTTGTTTGATTCGTAATTGTTCGTAATTTTTTTCTAGAAAATTGCATATATATTGTTGTTAGTGCTTATCTTTCTTTCTAAACCAGATCATTAAACCGCAGGTTTATATGGGAAAACCCAAAATATATTTACACTTTTAAAAATTAATTAAAAAGCAAAAGCACGAACAGATCAAAACGCCCTTTTGATGCCTCTGAATTTGTTTTTATGGGGATATGTGAAAAACACCGTTTAGTCTTTATTGTTTAAAGATTGTACAATCCCCAATTTGTGATACTGCATCTTTTATATATATTACATATAATTTTAAATGTGCTTCATACGTTGATGCTATCGTTTTCTTTTAAATTCTCAATTATTATAATGAATCATACCATAAGGTGTTTTTGATATAACTAGTTTGTTATTTAATCTGTTTTCTTATTGCATGGTTTTAAACCATTTTAACAGATAACTTAATAAAAATCAACAGACTTTTCTTAAATCCAAGCAATATTAGCAAAAAAAGATTTTTGATTCGCTCACCTTATCGCATATTTGTCATTCCCGTGGAACTTACTGATAACGCTTAAAAACCAAACACAATCAAAAGTGTTATTTTTAGTTACTGTCGTACTATTAATTTTAATTAAAGCACGAAAGATATTTTTTAATGTAAGATAAAATCTTATTTTTTTTTTTCCGTTAATTATATACTTTTGTGTAGAAAATGATGCACAATATTTAAAGAATTTGCATAGATTTTCTAAGAATTAAAAAAAATAACCGAGTGAGAGTGAAATCTGAGTTTTGTTAGCTCTTTAAAACAGATCGCACCATGTGATTTCCCAATTTTATAAAATTACAAACAGTTTTTCTCATGATTATATTGATGTAATTTTGGATGAAGAATGAATAATAAAATTTAAATATGTATCCTGCACTAAAAAAAAATCAATTATATTAGAAAAATATTGTAAAGAAAAAAGGCTCAACAAATCGATTGGCATTTATAATTAAGTAATAATTCATGATAAGCGAATCTGGTTGAGAGCTTTGGGTTTACGAATCAAGTGTGCTTGTTTCAAAACTAGACAACAGACGCTGAATTCAAAAGCTTTCATATGTAAGCCGCGGAAAAGCATGATAAATTTTCAATGTCCTTTCGGCAAGTTCGAGCAGGAAAGAAAGACGGTTCTAATTCCCCCGAAGGTAGCACTGTATTCCTAAAAATTTAAAGGAGTATCTCAGTTCTAGGCAACGTCGTTATGTGATATGTAATAGTAAGAGTTTGTCTTTGTGACATAAATTAAAATATCTTCTTCAAACATTATCTGTAATAAGAAAAGTATAATGTTTTAATGAATTGTATGAGGATTTAGGCCCAGATACAATAGTTAGGAAATAGTAAAGTTTTTGCCTTATCCGTTTAGTAATGGTAATTCCATCCATTTTAGCTTGCTCTAATAAACGCATTTGATGTAAGGTAAAATTTAAAATTTAGTGCTATTAAAGTTAGTGTCATTAAAACACTACACAAAAAGCATCTACTGTTGTAACAGAACGATTATTATGTTACGAGCTGTACCTTTGTTATTGTTAAATATGTGAGTGCTCATATTTTCAGAAATTCTAGATGTGGAGGTCTGTCCAGGCTCCACTGCAACCCTACCTTGTCCAGCTCTGACTCCTATACAGGCAAACGATCGAGCCCTCGCTGCCTTTTGGTACAAAGACGACCAGGTCACACCTTTCTACATGGTGGATGGCCGAACCAGCACCTCCATCGAGTTGGGCAAGCATCGCCAGCTTTCCAATTTGGGAAGCAGGTCCACATTCAATGTGTCCTTGAATCCAGCCGTGCTCTACGTGGACGTCGAGACGAAAGAAGATGCTGGAACGTATGTGTGCCGAGTGGACTCGTACAGATCTCTTACGAGGACATCTACTGTGAAGCTTATTGTTTTGTGTAAGGACTCGTTATATTGTTCTGTCGCGTGTTGGAAATTTAACATTTATAGTGGATAATTCACAAATATGATATTTTAGTTTTAATTGCAGTTATAGGAATACTTAATAATAATGCTTAAATAATAATTAATGATTACATATAATAGATAAAAATTATTTTTTAATTATTTTACAAAATTTATATTTCAATTGATTGGATTTGAGGAAAACAAATTTAAAAAATAAAGTTTCGAAATCGAAAACATACTTTTGGAACTCTAATTTCATAGTTAAATTCTAATTCAATATTTCCTACGTTTAACGATTTTTGTAATATAAAGTCATTTTTATTAGTTCCAAATATTTTTCTATACCTGTGATATTAAAAATCTCTAATTTATTATTTTGAAATACTTTCGGCATTTAGCATTTTCTAGCTGGAAAAAAAATGTGACTTTTTAAAAATGAGTAATTGTAATGGCAGAAAAAAAAAAAAAGAAAAGACAAGTTCTTGCCAATAGTGAAGTTTTTTAAAAACCTCCCCCTCCTCTCACTTTGTGTAAAAGTGAAAAAAATAACCTCTGAAGACGAAGAATAGATTTTTAGAATCCCAGCTGACCCTTCCCCCCTCTCCGATTCTTTTTACCTTATTGAATGTTGTGATTAATGCTTTTTGTAATTGATGTTATGGTTTATGCTTTGGGTAGTTGATGTTATGATCTATACTTTGTGTACTTCATGTTATGATCTATGCATTTTGTATTTTAACCAGTTCTGGAACGAAGTAGACATTCTTTAGAATTGTTGAAAATGCTGCTTCCAAACGAAAACGATTTTTTTGTTAAAAATATTTGAAGTCTTCAAAACAATGTAAAAAATTTCAATATCATTTTAGCTGATTTTGTTAAATTAATTGTAATTTATTCAAATGTATTAATGATTTGAAGGTAAGCAAATATATGAAGCAATTTTTTTTTTAAATGTGCTAAATGTGGAAGAACAGGCTGAAAACAAGAAAACTGTGAAATTATCATAGTTTGAAGATTTGAAAAATTACCTCTTTTAATTGTTCAATAAAGTTCTTGCAATAAACATTCCTGTAAATATCCCATTTTGAACTAAGATTCAAAGATTTACAGCGTCTAAGGATTCTATAGACTACTTTAAGAAGATGTACAGTTTATCCTCCAATTCTTCCTAAGGCAAGTCCACTGGGGTCTATTCTGAAACTTTGATACAAGAATTGATACTGTCTTGGATACCAGAATGTTCCAGTAAAAGTATCTTCAATACTGATGAGATAATATTACTTTACAATCTTCTTTCTGGTAAGACTTTTGCAGTAAATGGTGAAAGCTGTCATAGTAGGAGATCATTGAAAATACGATTGAGTATTTTGCCAATAGTCCATTGAAGTGAGAATGAAACTTTACCATTATCAAAATCAAACTTAGTTAAAAAATCAACACCCCTTCCCTCAAGAAAAGTTGTTTTGAGATTGGGAAGTTCAGGTATAGACTTATATTCGAGATATATAAATTATTATCAAAATTATCTAGTTTGCAATATGAATTTCAAAACATCAGAGATTCTGACTTTGTGATTTGATAGACTCAGCATCGGATAGTTTAGACGTTGATTATGAAAAGCATGGAATTCTCTCTGCGGCAGCACTGAAATTGGTGAAAGCGCTGCTTTCACGTAATTCAAGGCAAGAAAATATGTTACAGTAAATATGTAAAAATATGTTTTTGAATGAAAATAGTTGTTAGAATATAGTTTTATAGAAACTTATAAGAGTTGAGAAGGCAATTTGAGATGTAATAAATAACGATAAGAAGCAAAGTAAAATAACAGATTTCTTTAAAACATAATTTAGAAAACAAATGTCTTAACTATTGTAAAGGAAGAAATAAAAGATATACAAATTAAATTTTTTCTAGTATTCTGATTTTTTTCTTATTATTATTATTTCTTCTTATTATTTTTTTCTTATTATTATTATTTTTTCTTCTTATTATTTTTTTCTTATTTCTTATTATTTAACGTTTCTCCCTATATTGCTTTATTTTTTTTAAATTTATTTTATTTTATTTTTATTATTATTATTATTATTTTATTTTTTTATTTAATGGTTCCTTGAATTATGTTAAATCGGTCATTGTCTTAGTATTCTTGGGGGCAATTTACAATTTTCACTCAAAAAGCTGTTTCTCAGAACAATTTTATAAAATTTATTTTTAGTATTTCATTGTCCAACCCAACCATATATCCTTTTTAAATTAAAAATTCACATTTCAAGTAATTTTCTTTAAAGAAACTTTCAGATTTTGACATTATCTGGCTTTAGCAAACGCCTTAATATTAGAAAATTTTTATTTAATGTTTTCTAATTTACTGAAACCCAGGACATGAGAACTGTCAGTTTGTAATCATTTTTAATTTCTTCTAGTCCGGATACATTATCTCGATCTACCTTTTATATTATTATTTCTTTCCCTTACAACAAAAAACAACTGTGTTGACTATCAAAGAGTCAGACAATAAATATCGAATTCATTACATATTTTATATAATATCATTAAGTGTATTTATGTAATATGATATTATATGCTATTCTAAAATATTTTCCCTTTTTAAAATCACGATTGACAACATATATGTGATCACTGTTGAGCAATATCTTGAAATGCGCAAGTTTATTCAGAAGTAATGGGATTTGTATCATAAATCTTTCTTATGATCAGTTAAAATGTAAAGACTCATTGCACTACAAAAAAGGCAACATCTGTGGTTTTTTTTATATAATTATTTTTTCCACAGCTCCTACCCCCAAGCTTCTCATATACGAGGGGGAAACGTTACTGAGTGATGTTGCGGGTCCTTACAAAGAAGGCTCTGATTTGGAACTAACATGTGAACTTACAGGTGGTGAGTATATTCGTTTCGAATCAAATTGTTCATTTTTAATTGATAGATGATTTTTAAAAAATAAGTTAAACAATTATTATTTTAAAAAATGAAACTCCCGCATTCTAATTTAGGAAGTTTAAATATGTTTTCTCTTTGGATTTAAGTTTGGCTGCAGCATAGCCAAATCTGGCTCTTGTGTCATTAAACCCCAACCAATCAACATTGGATTTAAATGAACAATGAAAGATCATGGTTTTATAATACCACAAATCTTTAAATGCATTGAAAAGATAATAATAATTGGACTTATGATTATGTATATTCAATGCTTATTTTTTTCTTAAATATTGAGTGTATGTTAGTCAATGAATTATAAGAACATCAGCCAGAATGAATAGCCTCAAGAACATGCCAGTCTTCAATAACCAAAGTTATTTCATGATATTTAATTCACCAAATGCAATTAGGAAACATACTAAGAGTCAATAGCCACAGCTTATTCATGAAGGAGAAGTAAATCGCTGTTTTATATTTCAACCAAGCTCAATAGTCACAATTATACTGGTACCATAAAAAAATTATAATGCAGTTCACAGTTTTCTATTAACTAACAAAATTATTCAATCAGTATTCCAGTTTATTCAATTATCAACTAAAATCCACCCCCTGAGCTTAATTTTCTACGTGTACAACTTTGTTGGTGTCACATTTAGAGTTTTAGTTGTTGATGATGATTTCTGAAAATTTTAATTTCACTTTTTATATTGTTGTTGTTGTCGTATCCCCTGAGGAGTATAAGAAAATCAAATATCGTTGTGATCTCGAATAATATTGGCTATGTTGATTGCCAGTTCGGAGTATAAATCATCTTTCGAGTTTATGGTCCAGACAATGTATGGCGGCACTTTTCCCATTATTTAAAAAAGTATTTAAAGACTTGGATTAGTAAAATTAGTCCTTTGCCAAAATATTAGAGATCTCAATTCAATTTTGTATCTTATTTTTGCTGGTCGACACCAGTAACATCCAATTCACCCTTGACAATAATATTGTATTCTTCCTATATTTAAAGAAATAACTAGTCTTTTTTCATTACTGGAGTATTATTAATCCCACAGTGGAAATCGTATACCTGAAATTATGTTGTAAAATAACGAAGAACTCATTATAAAGATTTGTAAAATTTCAAAGTATAGTTAAATGAGATACTCAAAATATCATCTTTTCTACAAATGATTCTTTTAATGAATGATTTTACGTTTCCTTTAATTAACGTTTATTCAACAATTAAATTTCCTGATTCTGAAATTCGGAGCGAAATTTTGATAATGCTTTAATCTTATGGCTAATACTTTTAATGAATGTCTAATTAGTATTTTTTCAATGTAATTTTATAAAAAGTCAACGAAGTAAATTGTTAGATTTTTTTTTTTAAATTTTTGCAAATGTTAGGATATCAGTACTAATTTAATTCTTTTTAGTGCTTATCAAAATGTAAATTTAATTAGTCGCTGTTTTAAAAATGAATGCTATGTTCATCTAAGGAAGTAAAAAGGCTTATTTAAAAAAAAATTAAAGTAAAGTAAGATATTTTTAATTGATACCAACGTATGGAAGTGCATAATTTTAATAAATACATTTATTTAAAAGGGATAATGTGTCTAAGGCATAGGAATAAATGCTTATTAAAGAGCATTAAAAAATAAGATAATAGATTATTGTGTTTAATTACTGTTTCTCGCTTATTATTGTGGATGGATTAGAAATGGATTATTGTGTCACTTATTATTGTTTTTTTGTATCATATGATTCTTGATCATTTGATTTTTGTATCATATGATACATTTTGTATTATATGATAGAGAAAGAACAATCATAAGTGAAAAAACTCTAACAAATAAATAGTGCAAAAACTTTATGAGCAAGAAAATTATTTATTAAACGAAATAAAAATTATTACTATAAAATAATTAATAATAGTTAATTTAATATTTAATATTAATAATAATTAACATTTCATAATATTTCTATAGCAAATTATTCTGCATTTATTTCTGCACTATTATATTGTCAGCACGAAGTAGTAAAAACTAAGAAAATAAAGCAATATTCATTGATTCAACTTCTGACGAAAAACATCAAATAAATCTGTCAAAAACAATTGTCGTGATTTAATAACGTTTAACTTCGTTCCCTCAAAAACGCATGCTGAAATAAAAATGCATTTATACCAGGGCCGGATTTAGATGAAAAAAGGCCCTAGGCTATTCCACTTATGAGGCCCTTTCGCCTTTCATTTTAAAGTTTGTAAATTACATGAGAGATAATTGAATGCATCCTTACTGTGATATATATCAATATGTTAAATAAAACATGTTATGATGGGTACTAATCTTTATAAGAAATGTGGCCCAAAAAAAAAGGTCGAGAACACTTATTTGGAAATTTATTCTCAGCACCCTATATAGTTTTTATTGTAACAATAACTAATCAAACATAACACACAACATTTACAAAGAAACAAAATTAAAATAATTAAAATCTTTGACTACGAAGATAAAATATGCAATAAAAATTATCTTATTTTCTATCCAATTAATTCAAATTCGATTCAGTGTTTTAGTGTTTACTATTTTTAGAATAGTGTAATTCTATTTTTGTTAACAATTTGAATGTAGGCCCCTCTTGATCTTGAGGCCCTAGGCTGAAGCCTAGTTAGCCTAAAGGAAAATCCGGCCCCATCCATTTCACAATTCGTGAAAAGTCTCACCGTAAACACACGAACTTGTATTTTATGCCATTATCTTTTTTAAAAAAAATGTTTTATTTAATATCCATTCATTTTCGCTTTTTAATCGCTGTTGCATCTGTTTTTCTTTAGTGGAAGGGATTCCCATGCAGGTGCTATGGACGATCCGGGGCCAGGTGGTGGACTCCACCTTCAAAGTGCTGCCGTCCGGGAAGATCCGGAACGACTACCGGATGAAGAGCCTGGAGCGCAGCCTGTGGATGGTAGCGGCGACGTGCGTTGCCGCCAAGGGTCCCGACTCCACGCAGCAGCCCTTCCTGGCGGCGGCCGTGCAGGTCGATCTGTTCTGTATGTTAGTGTCTCCGCACTTTCTCTTTCTTTATGTCGCCTTTGTTTATTATAAGAATTGTCTAGGACAACCTTTTCTCAGTTCTATTTCCCGATGGAACTCTTAATAATTATTCATAATAATATTAATAATATTCATATAATAATAATAATTTATTTTCTGGAATATCTAGTCTGTGGTTCTGTGTTTCCACTGTTTCAAAATGGAAATGTTCACAAATTTTGTTATTTTCATGGAATATGATGAATCATTCACGAACGATATCTTCATTTAATATGATGAATCGTTCATATGATATTTTCATGGAATGTGAGGAATCATTCACGAAATATTTTCGTGGAATATGATGAATCGTTTACGAACGATATCTTCATGGAATATGATGAATCGTTCACGAAACGTGATATTTTCATGAAATATATTCAATCGTTCACGAATACTGATATTTTCATGGAAAATGATGAATTGTTCACGAATGATATTTTCATGGAATATGATGAATCGTTTACGAACGATATCTTCATAGAATATGACGAATCGTTCTCGAATGATATCTTCATGGAATATGATGAATCGTTTATGAATGATATTTTCATGGAATATGATGAATCATTCACGAACGATATTTTCATGGAATATGATGCATCGTTCACGAAATATATTTTTTTGAATATGATGAATCATTCACGACCGATATCGTCATGGAATATGATGACTCATTTATGAATGATATTTTCATGGAATATGATGAGTAATTCACGAACGATATCTTCATGGAATATGATGAATCGTTCACGGAACGTGATATTTTCATGAAATATATTCAATCGTTCACGAATATTGATATTTTCATGGAAAATGATGAATTGTTCACGTATGATATTTTCATGGAATATGATGAATCGTTTACGAACGATATCTTCATGGAATGTGATGAATCGTTCTCGAATGATATCTTCATGGAATATGATGAATCGTTTATGAATGATATTTTCATGCAAATGATGAATCATTCACGAACGATATTTTCATGGAATATGATGCATCGTTCACGAAATATATTTTTTTGGAATATGATGAATCATTCACGACCGATATCGTCATGGAATATGATGACTCGTTTATGAATGATATTTTCATGGAATATGATGAATCAATCACGAATGATATCTTCATGGAATATGATGAATCGTTCGCATGATATTTTCGTGAAATATCATAAATCGTTTACAAACGATATCTTCATGAAATATGATGAATAGTTAACAAATCTTGATATTTTCATGAAATATGATGAATTGTTCACAAATCTTGGTTTTTTTATGGAATATGATGAATCGTTTACGTATGATATTTTCATGGAATATAAGGAATCGTTCACGAAATATTTTCATGGAATATGACGAATCATTCATAAATCTTGATATTTTCATGAACTGAATCTTTCACGAATCTTGATATTTTCATGAAATGAAGCTTTCACGAATCTTGATATTTCATGAAATGAATCTTTCACGAATTTTGATATTTTCATGAAATGTGATAAAACTTTATTTCTTGGAATTGTTCGTAACTTATGAATAATTTTTTTTTTTTTTTTTAAACGACGAAACCTTTTACGTCTTTTGAAATTTTAATGGAACACATTGATTATATTGTATTTAATTTCCCACATTTTCTACTGTTTCTTAAAAAAATTTTTACTACTGAATTTGTCATAAATATTGATTAATTTATCATGTTTTATTTCTTCAGAATTATTTTGTGCAGTGTGTGCAGAACTTCCTTATGATAAACTCTTATCAAATGGCTGAAATTTCGCATTTGAAAAGAGTTTCGCAATGTGATTCAAAAGAGTTTCTGAGCACAATAATGATTATTTCATAGTATATTTCCCAGATTTGTGCAGGTCAGAATTTTCAAGACATTTCTACGATGGAACTCAACTTAAAATTTGGAAATTTAATGGATCATACTGTATCATTTTATTTCTCATAGTTGTATTGCAGAAACTAGAAGTTTTTTAGACTATTTTAAGATAAAACATTTCACAAATCTTAAAATTTTAACAGAATAATCTAGTCGTTCTGTATAATTTCCTTTATGAAAATTGTTCAGAATAACATTTTCTGGATACTATTATCAAAAAGTAATATAAAAAAACATAGAAACCATTTTTTGACTCAAATTTCCAATAAATTAGTTTTTCGATTACATTATTTTTTTACAAACATTACTTTTTCTTTCTGAAATCCTAGGGCTAATTTGCTACTACAACGCAGTAATGAATTAAATGAAATGTTACAATGTTTGCAAATCTGATGATGTTAATTCTTTATGGTAAAATTAATACAGTTATCTGTGAAAATAGTCGAATATAGCCATACATCAGACTTTATTTTAATTACAAAGCAACGTTAATTACATTACCTTTGTTGTTGTTTTTTTTATTAAATAGCGTTTCCCTTGTTTTCATTTTATTAAATAACATTATCTTGTTTTCTTCTTTTATTAAATAGCTTTACCTTGTTTTCTTTCTTTTCATTAAATAGCCTTACATTTGTTTTCTTTTTATTAAATAGCGTTACCTTGTTTTCTTCTTTTATTAAATAGCATTAGCTTGTTTTCTTTCTTTTTATTAAATAGCCTTACATTTGTTTTCTTTTTATTAAATAGCGTTACCTTGTTTTCTTCTTTTATTAAATAGCATTAGCTTGTTTTCTTTCTTTTTATTAAATAGCCGTAAATAAATCGTGTAAAAAAAGTATGTAAAAAATATTAATAAAAAAGATGTAAAAAAATATTAATAAAAAATATGTAAAAAAACATTAATAAAAAATATGTAAAAAAAATAATAAAAATTATGTAAAAAAATTATAACTTAAAAATATCAAAATTATGTAAAAAAAATTATGACTTAGGTAAAAACATTATAACTTAAAAATATCAAAATCATATTAAAATTATAACATACAAATTATGTTATTTAGGTAAAGAATTTATTTCTTTTAGTCATTTCTTGTTATACTTATCAGTTTAATGTTGATGTTTAAGTTGATACAAATTATTTTTTTTTCAAGCAATCAAAAAAATCGAGCATATGCGAAAAATCGAGCACATCTTTAAAAGGCTCTTACAAATAGTACAAAGTTCTGATTATTTTTTATCTATTTCATTTATTGCTATTGCATTAATAATTCAGCTTGCATTAAAACCTCTAAATATTAATTAAACAATATTTATACCCCACAAAAAAAAAAAAATTTTTCTAGTTGCCTCCCCCCCTTCCATCCAAAAAAAAAAATTTTTTTCCAGTTAAATCTAAAAATTATAAATAAATGTATGATGTATTAAAATTTAAAATCCCCATCTGCTATTTGTCCTAATATTTAATTCAATTAAAAAATTCTTTAAAAAATGACAAATAAAACATGGAACAAGTAAATTAAAAAAAAAAAATTTAAGTCAATTCCTACTTTTTTTTCACTATATTACAGAAAAGTCCTTTACAAATAAAGTTGAAATTTTCCTCTTACATCTGGCGCCATCTATTATTAGATACATGCAACTAGAATCTAAAAAAAACTAAAATTAATTATCTAAATTTAATGAATGAATTATTATTTGAAAAAATTGTATTAACATCAAGTGTCCGCCACTACAAGTTAAAAGAAATGTATTTGAACTTGAGTGGAGGAATAAAAAGTATTTTATGAACGATTGAAAATATGAACAAGATATATATAGGAAGAGAGTGAACTAATAGTAGGAATTGAATGAATAAAAGAAACTTTTTCTTAAGATGAGAATAATGTCACTTGGTATTTAAACTCGTTTGTTAGTTTTTTAAGTATAAATTTTAATCATCGGGATTCGAATTTAGTAGTCATTTTAACCTTAAAAAATTAATTTGATAACGTGCATGAAAGTTGACTTTTCCTCGAAATGGACTTTTCTTAAATTTCTTTTTCTTGGTACGAAAAATGTGCATGTGAAATTTTTAGATATTTGGAATAATTCTTAATTTTTTTTAAATGTGCATATAATTTGGTTTTAAGAAAATTATTGTAATAAATATTTTTAGAAAGTCGTCTGACTTATAATACATAAGTAATTGCGTTAAGAAACGTTTATACAAAATTACTTCAAATGGTTTTCAAAAAATACTGTATGGAAATTTTGGACGTAGAATCTTTTTTTCTTTTAATCTATCTGATAAAATTATTAATTTCTAAAGATCACGTTTTACGTGCTGTGTTTCCTGTATAAATCTTTAAGTAATCCACTACCTGTACAAATCCTTTAATAAAATATTATGCTATTTAGATAAAAATATTTTTCAATCAAAATTGAAAAAATCCTACCTTCAAATCCAATCCGTAATGTATGAATTATCCCTTAACTGATGCAGATAATGCAGCGAAGTGCCTGCACTATTATCATCAATCAGATGCACTTTATTTATTTTTAAGATATTGAACTTCGTTTATTTGTCTTATCTACTCAAAGATCACATTTTGTAACATTGTGTGTTTTAAATAGTTGCAAAAAGAGTTGAAATTTCAATCACTCTAAAAATGTTTAAAAACACTGATTATAACAAATTTTATACAATTTAAATATTATATATAGAAATTTTTAATGGAATGCATGACATATTCAAATACACATCATTCAAGTAAATTAAAATTTCCTTGGAATTTCAACAACTTTTATTTGTTGGAGTTTCAAAAAGATTTTGAATTGTTTCAAAATTATTTTTTAACAATTTAAATAGCTTCTTTTTCAAGCAAATATTTAAAAATCTCACATATAAAAATAGTAATTACATTATACCTATTAGTTCTTTTCATATAACATAGTAGTTCTTTTCATTCAAAATCTTTTTGAAACTCCAACAAATAAAGGTTGTTGAAATTCCAAGGAAATTTTAATTTACTTGAATGTAAATGTGTTGTTGCATATATATATATATATATATATATATTTATATACATACACGATTTCAAAAAAATATGGTGTCGTTTGGTCTATATAAAATATGGTCAATTTGAATTTTGAATTACTTGGTCGTTTTATCTTTGCATAAATAAAAAAAATCATTAAAATTTTAAACATTAATTCTATTTTCATTTTTATAAATAAAATGTTAACATCTAATAAAACATGAAAAGTCTAATATAGCTAATTTTTTTTCTACTTTGGAAAATATAGATGAATCTTGAAATAACCAAACTTTCAACCAATCTATTTAATCTATTTTCTGAGAATTTTAGTATCATGAATCACAATTCATATGTAGTCGAAAGAATTTATTAGAACATTTACTTTTTTTTTTTCTACGCGCAAAATAAATTTCTCAGAAAAATCTGTGTAATTCAATTTCTATTTTGATTTCATTCGAACAAAATTATTCATCATTTCATGATAACCACAAAAATTTATTATCACAAAATAAATATAGCGGCTGGTCTTTTTACATATTAAAAAAATCATTTATTGATAAGATTTCAAAATCAACTGATTTTCAAGACTGTTTTATTGTATTTTATCTAAAACATAAACCGTTTTTAGGAAAAGATTTAAATTCTATTCATGTGTTTTTTTTCCAGGTATATTTTATGCTTCTCGGTTTCCTCAACAAATTTCAAAGGAACGTTTTCTTTGTGGAATTTAAGAATTCCACAAAGAAAACGTTTTGTTGATGTAAAAGAATTTTTATTTTTTTTATAAATGGTGTATTTTTGTTTTATTTTGAGTTTTAAAGTGTCAAGAAAAAAAATGTAAAATTGACATTAAAAATGGTACAGAGATTATCTGTTATTTTTTGTTCCATTGTATGTATTTTCTTGCCTTTCTTATTGTTAGGGTAAATAACCACCTATGTGTCATTTGCTGCAAGAAATATATCACAAGCCCGACTCGTCGCTTAGTGGCAACGTGCGCCGCTGGTGAGCAATAGGCCTGAGGTTCAATCCGCTGGCGGCATTGTTGTAGACACTGTTTCAAAAAACGAGGAAACGCTTTTGTGATGTTGAGCGTCTTGTCTCGTGAGTCGAACTACGTGATAGGAGATTTTCGATTTTTTTTCCTCTTACGACAAGCAAATGTGGGGTATTTCCCCTAAAATTCCTTCAGGAAGGCACTGCCGTTCTTCTTCAATGTCCCGCCGCCAAGTCAGACTTCTACCTACGGATGCTTCCTCACAACAGAAGCTGCGTCCCTCCCTCCTATCATAAGATAGCACGGGGTCATGGACCTGGTCTAAATGGTGCTGTCTAGTGGGATAAGAAATATATGCATATATATATCTTAACAACAACCAAAAGAAAACACCAATGTCTTACATTTGATTCAAATAGAAACCTTAGTAAGGCATCCTGTTCGAAAGATTAGTGTGCAAACGGACAAAGGTTCGATTATCACTAGATGCGTACCGTAGATATTTTTCTCAAAAACACGAATTCTTAGAGAAGATTGTAACAGAATGCATAAGAATCTCTTGTCAACGATGAAATTTTCTTGTGGGAGTTTTCTGAGTTTTCTTATGCAAATGTTGGACAATTATATGATGTGCTTGAAAGTCTTCCCGAAAATCAATAAATTTCTCACATGACGCAAAATCGCGTATCGTATGTGGGAAATGTGATTCCAAGTTTACAATAATAATAAAATTAATTTTGTTAATTTTTCATGTCCGGTTTGAAATGTTAATAACTTCAAAACTATACATAGTTTGGTAAATCTAAATATATCATCATGTAGAGCAGTGGTAGTCAACCTGGCTCCTACTCCCCCCTGCCTAGTGGGTGTTCCAGCTATGGTGGGCTGTAGGAGCTTCACTTTTGTTCCCTTAATGAAACGCTTGTAAGTGTAAAAATGAAATTTTATTCATTTCCTTGAAACGGAAAAGCGTTTAATCCTTAGTGAGTTAAGATAATTGATGTATTAACTAAAAAAGTAGCAATCTCTTAAGAAAGCTTACTGTATAAAAGAAATTTTGTCTTTAGTTCATGCGCTCTCTACCATACAACTCGAACAATTTCTTCCTAATTTCATCTTATGAATGAAAGGGCAAAAAATAATCTAGTTTCCTATTGAATTATTGTTGAAAAGAATTCACAACCAACAAGACAACAACAACCAGAGCAGACAACCCAGAGCCTTAATACGCTTATAGCATCTTTCTTTTGTTAAGTGAGACCTCTAGATGTACGCTTACTGTATAAGAAACTGAATGAAATATGAATATGAAATATATGAAACTGAATTTGAAACTATGAAACTGAATACATAAATATATCTATGAAACTGAATGCTTACTGATGAAAGCTTACCGCATAAAAGAAATTTTGTCTTTAATTCATGTTTTTCATTCATTTGTATACCACACAACTTGAACATTTTCTTTCTAATTTCCTCATATAAATGGGAAAAAAAAATTGATTTTCTCTTGCATTATTTTTGAAAATACCGCAACCTTAATGCACTTATAGCATTTTTCTTTTGTTAAGTGAGACCTCTGGATGTCCGCATCTCACCTCCGGACGGCACCTGCAAAGAAGGGTCCGTTCTGAAACTCGTGTGCCAAACGTGGGGTTCTCGACCTGCGGCAGAGATAAGCTGGTGGATGAAGACCTTCCGTCTCTACAACGTCTCCGGACACAGATACGAACTGGAGTCCTCTTCGAGTAGCCTCAGTTTAGTCCCCATGGCCAGCGATCATGGAAAGGTGATAGTGTGCAAGGCGGAAAACCCCAAGTTGCCTGGAGTTGCGATGACAGACAGCGTGATGCTCAATGTTACATGTGAGTATTAGATTACAAAGACGCTGTTCACTTTTGAAGGGTAGTGTACAGCGTCTACTAATTTTCAAATCCTACTAATTTTATAGGGGTTTAGGCGGGGCCGGACTTAGATGAAAAGAGGCCCTAGGCTATTCCACTTATGAGGCCCTTTCACCTCCCATTTTTAAGTTTGTAAATTACATGAGAGATAATAAAATGCATCATTACTTTGATACATATCAATGAATGTTAAAATGTGTTAATGTGTTAAATGAAACATGTTGTGATTGGTACTAATCTTTATAAAAAATGTGGCACGGATAATAAATAAAAAAAAAAATGTCTGGAACACTTATTTGGACATTTATTCTCAGCTACCATACCATTTAGGACTACCATATATAGTACTTGTAACAAGAACTAATCTAACGTAACACATAACATTTACAAAGAAACCAAATTCAAATAATAAAAATCTTTGACTACGAAAATAATTATTTTTACGTTTAATTTAATTGTTTTTACGTATCGTTCTTATGTTTGTTTACTAGTCATGCGTGTAGAATTTCTCCTTATTTTCGATTCAGTGCTTTAGTGTTTACTGTTTTTAGAATAGTGTAATTCTAATTTCGCTAACAATTTGAATGTAGGCCCCTCTTCATCTTGAGGCCCTAGGCTGAAGCCTAGTTAGCCTATAGGAAAATCCGACCCTGTGTTTAGGGTTGTTTCACATGAAAAGTTCCACATATTAGGTTATTCCACTTGAAATTAACCTTTCAGTAATAGCGGACGTTCTATAAAGTATATATCTGCCAATGCTAAGTTATATAAGAATCTTATACATCCTTTTATGGCTTATACTATGCTCTTCTCAAGTAGCCTGCGTTTTCTTTCTGATAGTATATTCATTTTGCACAAAAAAGTAGAAATTTATGAAAAATCTTAAATAAAGAGAAATATGGAATCCAACAAAATGTGGATAATTTTTCTTCATAAATATAAATTTGGACGTTCTATCGCCCAAGCAGCATGAAACATTAATTCTGCATTTGAAAATGATACAGTTTAAAATTTAAAGACACCCATTACTGAATTTATTTACTCTAATTCAAAGATTTTCTATCAAACAGGCATAAAAATGCTTTGTGGATTGATCGAGCATATTTTGGTTAAATATATTTAAACAGTTTGTGGTTTGGGATATTTTAAAAATTGTGTACCCAACTGTTCATTTCATATGAAACAATCCAAACATATGGGAGACAACATGAAATCCAGGTTATTTGTTTACCATGTAGAATTAACATAAAACTTGGTATTGTTGAGTTTTGTATTACATAGTGATAAAATGCTAGGGAGTGTAGATATCGCTTGAACAAAGACCTAAAAACGTTTTTTCATTATTCAATCAGGACTTCAACGCTTAAAATTATTTTAAAAAGAATTCTAATTAATAAAAAAATTTCTATTTAACTATCTATCCATTTGCCATAAGAACCTTATTAATTTTAAAATAAACATACATCTCTATGTAATTGTCCTTTATATATTTTTTATAACAATCATAAAAAGCAGATGTTGAATTAACATTCTAATAAACGTGTCAGCAATTTTTTCATCGGCCACGAAACTTTCAGCTATTTAATCATATGGAAATAATTTATATACTTTTGTGAACAAAAGTATATAAATTATAGACTTTCGTTTGAAACGACATATACACATATTTCGTGCAACTTTAACATAATTTGTTTCTCAAATAATATTCCAAACCATAAAGTAATATTGAAGTTTTATTTCAATACAGATGTCCTTTTATTTAATAATATTAGGTTGGTGCATAATTATCAGGCGTTTCTTTGACGTGTTATATTTTAATAAAAATTTACAATATTTTATAAATTTATGAATGAAAATATCCGTCTACTTTTAGGTTATAAAAATGCGTGTCGATAATCATTCTCATACTCATTTTTGGTTTGGGTTCCACCAATAACAAATCCTGTTTAAGATGATTTCCCAATGGATGATTCCTCTTCTGTCGTACCAAACACACCACATTGCCTTCTTACAGGGAATGTCCTTTGTTATTCCTTTTGGCAAAACACATACTTTCTTTCTTTTGAAGTTTTTGAAGAGAAGCCATGATTCATCCTCAGTGACAACATCCTTCAGAAATGAACCCCGCTCGTTTCGTTGAAGCAAATCGGTGAAAATTCGAACACGTTGGACTTTATTGTTGTCGCTGAGTTCGTGGGGGATTCATTCAGACAATTTCCACACCTTTCCAAGCTTTTTGAGACTACGAACGATGGTTGAATGGTCCACATTGAAGTTGTCGGCCAGCATTCGAGTTCTCAATCTTTCGTCCCCTTCCACGGCTGCCAAAAGTCACGGCCGCCAGATTTAAAACGAGCAAACCATTCCCTGCATCGACTTTTGCTGATTGTGCCGTCACCAAAAAGTTCGTTGAGATCGCGAAATGGCTGCACTGCTTTCCATCCTTTCTCAAAGTGACACAGCATAATATGACGAACATGAGTATGCTTATCAACAAGCATTTTTATAACCTAAAAGTAGAAGGATATTTTCATTCATAAATTTATAAAATAGTGTACATTTTTATTAAAATATAACACGTCAAAGAAACACCTGATAATTATGCACCAACCCAATAAATCCCTGCAGTACTTTTTGTTCTTAAACGATCAACAATTTACTAATTCAAATTGATAACCTTATAAACACTTTTACGTCCTGTTTCCTTTAGTCCCTCCAAAAGTCACACTCTCCCTGAAGACGTACTCCAGCAGTTCCCTGTCAGAGGGTGACACCGTGGCTCTCATCTGCAACGTGGTGTCCAATCCTGCAGTCAGTCTCGTGCTGTGGAGTTTCGTGCAAGAGACATCGGTCGCCCCCGGCCACAAGAGATTCCCCTTCGAAGGTCCCCAGACTCTGGTGCTGGAAAGATTGCAGCCCTGGCACAAAGGAAGCTACAGGTGCAGGGCTACCAACAGCGAAGGTGCCGGAGAAAGCAATGCTCTCTGGTTGGCTGTCAGACGTAAGTATAGGTTTGAGTTATCTTGTTGGTGGTTTTCAATGGATATCATCGAAAAGATTGAAATCAAAATTATTGAATTCTAAATTATTGAATAATCTATAAAATATAACTTTCGTACAAAATACAAAATTAAAATCTTAAACAATATTTATAACGTTTGTATTTATCAGTGATTTTGACATTCCAAGAAGTAAATGGTGAGCCTGTATAAAAACTTACATCTTCTATCTTTTCTATATTTTAACGTAACCCAAGGCCTTTCATTCAGAATCCCCCTCCAATCCGACCTCTATAAAAAATTTTAATTAGTTGTTCTAATAATTCTTAAATGTCAGAATAGTGATCCATCTATGAGGCCTAATGGCTGATTGACTAGCGCTCGGTGCCATCGATGTTGCTGTGGTTCGGAATCTATCCGTAAGAGGACTACTCTCTTTGGACCTATCCCCTAAAAAGAAAGCATCTCCTGTTTCGAAATCTGGCAGTATGCAGAAGGCCTTGGCCGATGATGAGGCTGTTGCGCCAAAGAAGAAGATCCATCTATGTTTTATTTTTCTTTTCATTATGTTTAAAATTGTAATATAAAAAATTCAATTTTAAACAGTTTCATTATTCTCTGGTTCCTAAATCAAATATTCAATCAACATGTATATTTGTTGTTATTGTCAGTCCCTCACAGGGATTATGTGTTAAGGATGCTTATTTAAGTAGTCACAAACGAAATCATTTTCAAAAGCAGTGACTGCAACGACTGCTTCCAGTGGATTCTCACCTATGCTTTCTGCCCACTACAGCGTATTTTTCCATTCATTTAATATTAATACTATACTTTCAGTTTGAGTTTTGTTGTTATGTAACATATCTAGAAAATCATAAGAATTATATTAAGAAAGGACATTTCCAAAAGCGACTTTTCCTGATAATTAACAGGAACTTACAATTAAGCTGCCTTAGTTTAGAGATTGGCAGCAATGAAACAGATTTTCTTTCTCATGATAAAACACATTTTCTTTGATTTTTAAATAAGTTGAACCGATATTCACTAATAAGGTATAATACCTTGGTTTGTTGGAACTTTTGAAAATGTCATACAATATCACTGATGGTACCTTTGAAAAAATTATTATTAATAAGGCAAGTTTAATGTTTTCGATTTGGGAACTTCTTTATTTTTTGTGGGGGGGGGCGTGACCCTGAATAATCGTCCACGCGTGTCTTTATAAATGAAAGGGGTAAATAAAGTAATATAAATCAGTGTCGTTAGCATTCTTTTCAGTAATGAAGTCGTGCATTATAATCTACATTTTTTATATAATTCATCTATCAGAGTTAGAATTTTTGCAAGTCTATTTTTTATTTTCAATAGAAATTATCCCATCCATAACATTTTTGCAAATGATATAATTTTCATGTCTCAAATAGTAAGAGTATTTAAAAATGCCAGACATTTTTGCCTGCAGTCAGTCATCACTAGGGCGACACATTTAACATTATTCACAGTGCACCACGAAAAGTGTGCTATACTGCATTCTATACGATACGTAAATGCGCAACTAATCACTTCTGAAATTCCACTTCAACCAATCAAGAATTTTTTTCACCCTATGCAATATATAACCCAAAATACCTGATGCAAATAATATATCTCTAATGTCTACATGTATATATATATATTCCTAGATCGTCCCATCTGCAAAGCTAGGCAGCAGGTGTCCTACGGGGCGTACCTCGGGGAGACACTGAGCATTCGTTGCGAGGTGGAAGCCGAACCCGCCACCGTGTCCTTCCACTGGGGTTTCTCCAACACCGTGCTGCAGCACAGCAACGTGTCTTTCGTGAACAGAGGATTGAGGAGCATGGCCACCTACACCCCGACGGACGACATCCATCTGGGGTCTTTGTTCTGCTGGGCCAACAACAGTGCAGGAGAACAGCATGTCCCCTGCACATTCACGGTTTTCAAACCAGGTAACTATTTTGATAACATAAATATATAGATTCGTTAGGCTTCCATAATTCAATTCAAGCAATTTTTGACTCGATATTCGTAATTCGATGGTCACAGGGGGAGTTTAGGAGAGGGGACCTTTCTTAGCCTGTGCAGTGGCTGTAATAAAGAAGACATCTTCATTTATAGGATACCCTTAATAACATTATACCGTTCGGATTCAAAAGGCTACAATTTCCGATACGATCTGCTTTTGTTACGTCTATAACCAAAGCACAATGCCAATCACTCAGAATTGATGGATTGTTTTAGTCATAATCAATTATTTGTGGCAATGTGTACAGTTGGGTTTGAAAACATTTATATGTGCTTCAAACGACGGGAAAACAAATAATGTTGTTTAGTATTAGTCTCTAACTAATAAATAAATATAACTTACAGTATAATTATGTAATTTTTGCTAATTAAAATGATGTTAATGAAAATAAAATAAACAAAAGTATTGCATCTTGAATCCAAATATTTTTTCCAACAACGCTATTAAAAGAATATCCTCATTACCATATCCTCGTATAATTTTAATTTTTGGGACTTAGTAATTAATTATAATAATATAATTAAATGCTAACATTTAAAATATTGAAAGTTTCATTATATCCCACTTTTTCAATTTCAATGGACGAGCTTCTGTCTGCTGCAGATTTTTCGTGTCTATCTCTCCGGCATAAACAAAGAAGTCTTTGATTCCAATCAAACTGACTTAATTGCTTTGTTTAAATAAAAAAATATATCAAATTGGCTTGTATCAATACGCTATTTACGAGACCTATGATTTCACCTATGAAAGTAGCCACTGGAAAAAGTATACGAGGAATTAATGCAACTAAATAGCTTCTAATATTTTTATCTCAAATAATTCTTAATCATGATGGGAATATATATAATATACATATTTGTTTTTAATAACTTATGTATCAGGTTAATTTAAAAATATTATCCATATAACTGGTACTATCAGTCAGTAATTGAACTGCTTGTAATAAAATCGCATAACAATGAAATGTACTTAACTGCAGATCGCATATTTACAACCTTAGAAATAAATTCAATATTCAATTTAGAATTCTCTATCCTTTAATCAATAGAAATTCAGCTTTACCTCTTAATCTCAAAATTCTAATATATCTCTGTTATTTTCGTCCAGTATTAGCTTATGCAAGCCCAGTTTGGGGTTTTGTTGCACGTACAAATTTGAAATTATTCAAAGACTCTCAGAATGTTAACGAATTCACCCTGGTACTTTCGTAATGACGATATTAGACGAGCTCTCCCGATTCCAAGTTTAAGACAATTTGTTCACAAAATTTCTACTAAATTCTATAATGATATGCGAAACATCAATAACCCTGTATTAAATATCCTACAAAATTACGATTATGTTATTTCTTCCCGCAAACATAGCAAAAGACCTCGCACTGTTCTAAATATTTTAAATTAATTCCTTATCATGACGGTTTTTCTCCTCGTCTGACTGACTTATTACCCACAACTGTCTAGATGAAAAAAGTTCGCTTTTCTCCTAAGCTATTTTTACTTCTAATGTGACCTTTGCTCATTATGTTTTTTTTTATTTTTTATTTTTAATTTTTTTATTATTACTTGCAACTGATTTCATCAACATCTACACTTTTGAAATGTTTGTTATTTTTCATTTTATAATTTTATTAAATAAATAATTCTTTTTTTTTTAAAAAAAAAAGGTCATTTAATTTATCTATTTTTCTTATTAACTCAAAGGGCATGAGACCACCGCTATGTTTCAACATTTTACAATGAAGGAGCTAGTGGCCGCTACCCGGCCAAGGATCTCCGTAATAATCTACAATAAGAGAACAATGAAACGTATTCTCATGTTTTTTTGCAGTGGCACCCAATCGTCCGAAAAACTGCCAAATCTTGAATCGCACGCACAGCTCCTTCCTGGTGGCGTGCGAGAGCGGCTACGACGGCGGGGCTCCCCAGCACTTCTACTTCCGCGCCAAGATCAAGGGCTCCAGAGACGACGGCATGACCCTCAGCTCCGTACTCCCCGTCTTCAACCTGTCTGGCCTGCCGTCCGGATCCACCTTCCAGATCGCCCTCTTCTCCAGGAACAAGATAGGCCAGAGCCACGCAGTCAACATCGAGACGACCACGCTCAGGAGCAAAAAGAAAGGTGAAGTGGAGTATTAAACCAAGTGTCTTCTTTTTCCATATGGCACGTAGTATACTCGTAGAGGTTGTTAAGAGGATAACTGATCAGAGTGCTTTTCGAATAATTGTCCTTTATTGAAATCTATATGAAGGCACCGATGGCTATTAGTAAAGTATGAAGGCAGCGATACAATTGGGTGTCAAAACAAAGGAGAGTGATATTAAAGGCTGTGATATATTTGAACTAATGAGTTTTATTCCAATCATTCAGTGCCGATGGAGGGCTATAGTACGTAAAGAATAACAGTGTCGCTATCCCAAGATGCTAAAACAGGGAAGAGAGATATTAAGGACTGTGATATATTTGAAGTGCGATATTACATTCCTTCATTACATTTTGCATTGCATTTCCTTCTTTTCTATTAGGTACTTGGGGCACTCATAGAGATTGTTAAGGACATAGTGATCATAGTGGTTTTCGAATAATTGAATAATTGTGCTTTCTTCTAATCAATGTCAGTGGATGGCTGTTAGTAAAGTATGAAGGCAAAAATACAATTAAGTGCCAAAACAAGGGAGAGTGATATTAAAGGATGCGATATATTTGAATTGCGATATTAAAGGGCAGCTTTTCCATTTGGAACTTGGGAGACTCATACAGGAGGAAAAGACTGTAAAGGCGGCACTGGGTGCATTAATAAGAGTGCTTTTTAAATTAATGAGCTTTATTCCAATCAGTCAGTGCCAGTGGAAGGCTGTGCCAGAGCGCTAACCACTCGGCCATCAGGTCCCAAGATGACTGCAGAGCGTTGAGTGTAGGGATGACAACCCTACCCCGTTAAAAGAAAACATATCCTGTTTCTGAATCTGCCAGTAGGCAGAAATCCATGGTCTAACATTGACTATAAGTGCCGGGAGTTAGTTATTCAACAATAGAAATTTGCATCTTTATTTGAAAGCATAAGTCTCATTTTCCATTCATTTTTCGAGGAAATCGACAAAATATACAAATTCCTTTAATTTTTAATACCAGTGGAGCATATAATTCACTTAATGTAATGGCATTCAAATATATTTGCTGTCAAATATCTAGGACTGATATCATTCGATAATCCTCGCTTATTTTACAGGCAAATTTCACTTTTTTAAAAAATTATCTGATTTAAGTGATTTTATTATATTTATAACATTGATGAATGTTTTACGTAGGTCCATGGAATTGGAAAGCAAATCGAAGTCTTCTGATATCATCCATGCTCATCCTGTGTTTCGCCATCGTGACCCTGGGGACTGCAGCCCTCTTGAGACATCGGTCCCATCCTTTCCTCTTATAGATTGTCACCCTGCTTCTGAACAAGACTTTACAACTATACTAACTTATTTTGAAGAAAATCCAGTATAGAGTTTTGAGACGATTGTAATTACTCAATGAATTTTCTCCCAAATCCTATTTGCTGACATCTTGGATTAATTTCATTTGTGTGATTAAAGATTGCATCTTAGAAACCAAATGTTTTTAGGAATACATTTTAATTGTTAATCTATGGAAATATAAATGTAAAAAAATCAACACATAGTCTCAAACTGATGAAGGTAAAATGAAGATTTATTTATTTTCCTAGTTTGTCCCCCCAAAGAAATTAATTTCTTTCTGATTACTTATAAAACTTATCTATTCCTCCCTTAAATTGTGAATATAATTTTTTGTGGAGTTAAGAATCTGGGATACATGTGAATTGATTTAGATACTATTGTTGATATATCAAATCAATATTGTAAGTAATTTCTTCCCTGTACAGCAAATAAAATTTAAGAAATATGACTTCTTTTTATTTCCTTTCATTGTCCTGATAAAGTAGATACCATTCTAACCGGAACAATAATTGAAAAAAAAAATATATTAGGTTGGGGAAAAAGAAATCCATTATTTTTATATGAACTTCAGGATTTTATTTAACATGCTTCGGATTGTCCGATTCGGGTCAAATATGCACCTTTTGTTGTATGATTTGTTGCCATTTTAAAGGTAACTTCATAATGCCTCTCTCATAGAAGTCCTGGTCTCTATTTGCAAAAAACTCTAGTAGTCGATTTTCACAATCCTCCCTAGATGCCAATTTTTTATCATTAAAGAAATTTTGCAATGCAAGAAAAAGATGATAATCGCTTGGTGCCAAGTCCGGACTGTATGGCGGATGCATTAAAACTTCCCAACCAAGCTCCCGAAGTTTCTGGCGAGTCACTGTAGATGTGTGTGGCCTAGCGTTGTCCTGGTGGAACACGACACCTCTCCTGTTGGCCAATTCTGGCCGTTTCTGGTCAATCGCTATCTTCAAACGGTCCAGTTGTTGACAGTAGAGATCAGAATTTAGCGTTTGGCCATATGGAAGCAACTCATAATAAATAATCCCCTTCCAGTCCCACCAAATGCATAACAGAACCTTCCTGGCCGTTAGTCCTGGTTTGGCCACCGTTTGAGGTGCTTCACCGCTCTTTGACCATGATCGTTTTCGCACAGGGTTATCGTATGTGATCCATTTCTCATCTCCAGTCACCATTCGTTTAAGAAATGGGTCTATCTCAGCCAAGGCTTCGCAGATGGAAAATCGATCCATCATGTTTTTTTCTGTTAATTGGTGTGGCACCCAAACATCGAGCTTCTTTTTGAATCCAGCTTTGTGTAAATGGTTTAAAACTGTTTTATGGTAGATGTTTAGCTCCTGGGCGATGTTACGACTGCTAACATGCCGGTCAACTTCGATCATTTCTCCGATTTTATCGACATTTTCGACGACTGGCCTACCTGTGCGAGGTGCGTCTTTAACATCAAAAATTCCTGAACGGAATCTACGAAACCAATATTGCACATAATTGGCTGTTACAGTATCGGAACCATAAACACCATTCACAATTTTAGCCGCCTGGCTTGCATTTTCGCCTTTGTCAAAGAAAAACTGTAAAATGTACCGAATTTTCTCTTTGTTCACTTCCATTTTTAACACCCTGTAACTCCCAACTGAATGGACCAAACAAAAAACAGTAAAAGAATTATTTTAGTACGAAGTGCCGCCTTTCTAACGAGCATAAATCTGAAATTGTTTAATTGATACTTTACGTGATATCAATCACTACAGCCATCTATCGAAAAAATAATGGATTTCTTTTTCCCCAACCTAATATTATATTTCTTTTCGAATTCTTTCAGAAATTAAAGAGATGTATAACATTGCAGTTTTTTTTTTTTTTTTTTTTAATTTCAGTCTTCTGAAGAAGTCAAAAATGTGTCAAGATACATTTTTTTTCTAAACAACAGAATCCCACTTATCTTTTTAGGTTTAATATGAAGAAAAGCATGCAAAATTTTTTTATTTTATTTCCATTGGCTAATCAAGAACCAAGAACAAAAAAAAAAGACCAGAGTCATTACCTAATGAGCAATCTTGCTTTCCACTATCTGGAATCCTCTGCGGATCCCCGAAGAGCCCTGCATCTAAGCAGATGGTCCCTATCTATTAATTCTCCAGAGTCACAAAGTGGGCAAATAGGATCGGTTGAAATGCCTATCAGGTGTAGATGGGCATCAAGGCAATCGTATCCATCAAAAAAAACGCAAAGATATTATATGTAAATGATTGTTTAAAAACAGTGTAATCCTCTAATAAGGAATGACTGTATTAGGATGTTGTAGTAAGCTGGCACTTCTTTTTGCAAGCAAGTTCACTTGTCCTATTGAAACAACACAGAAAATATTTAGACTACGAGTTATAGTCTAGCCCAGGGTCTCCAAATTACGGCCCGCCAGTGTCATCAATCCGGCCCGCGACCGCGAATAGCTTATTGCTGCTGTAATAAGTTGGATAAAAAAAACACAGAATGATAATAACAGTTTTATTGACTTGCTAGGTAAAGCTTGAGGACAAGCATAATGCGCAGGCAATTTAACTCAAGCATAACTAACAAATAATTGAAATGAATCCCAATAACATTGTAAACTAGTGAACATCCCGCGGTTACCCTCGGTAGTTATGTTGGGATAAAGAGTATCGCATATGCATGCATATTGATGTTTGTGATGTATATATCCTGAATCGAACATATGTTTTTTTATCCTGAAAATTCCTCAGGAATGGAAAAAATAAATTAACGCGAATGAAACCGCGGGGTATCCACCCTGCGGAAAAATTCTAATGAGATTTATGTAATTGTGATTTTTCACTGACAATAGTTTGTAGTTAGCAAGCGTATGCTCGCTCAGAGCGCGTACTCGGCGACTAGTCTAGAAAATTATAGATAATAGCAGAAAAATAAATGGATAGTTTAAAAAAAACTAAAAAACATGCTTTAGAGTGAATCAAACTAAAAAGTAAAAAATAATTTAACATAAGAATAAAATGACTGACGAGAAAATGAATGTCACTGTTTTAAAAGCGGGGGGTTCTCAATATCAATCGTTATAATTTTTCACTAGTTTCATTCCGAAATGCAGAGTTAGTTTAAAAATGTCATACAAAGCACCCCAAGCTTTTAGAACAGTGGCATTCATTTTCTCGTCAGTCATTTTATTCATGTTTTATTTTTTACTTTTTAGTTTGATTCACTTAGCGTGTTTTTTGTTTTTTTAAATTATTTTTTACTTTTTAGTTTGATTAACTCTAAAGGCGTGATTTTTAAGTTTTTTTAAACTATTAATTTATTTTTTACTTTTTAGTTTGATTAACTCAAAAAGCATGTTTTTTAGTGTTTTTAAACTATAATATTTAAATGAGGTCCCGGTATGGAGGAGTGGAACTATAGTTTCTAACAATAATGTAATTGTGAGTAAAATAAAGGCTATCGCTTAAAGTAGGGCAAAATTTAGCCCAAAGAGTCAGTTACAAACAAACTAACATACAGGTGAAACTAATATAAAAGCGTATTAAAAAGAATCAACTGTTTTCTTTCTGAAAGATGCCTGTAAATGTTTCTTTGCAACTTAAATAGTGTATATGAGGAGAAACAGGTCTCCAGGGGAAAAAGTCAGTTACATACGTACAAACATACAGGTGAAACTAATAAAAGCGTATTAAGTAAAACGGTTTGGGCTCTTGGTACTTACTGGAGTTAACAGTATGGCCCTAAGGCTGGAAAGTTTGGAGATCCCTGGTCTAGCCTAATGTAAAGGAATATATTTCAAAGCATTATGTTCATGGTTTCATGATAATAAACATGTTCAGACCGAATAAATTTGTCCCCAAATCTTCCAATGTTATTATTCCGAAACCCAAATCATCCAATATTATTATTCCGATATCTAAATCCTCCAATATAAAATTATCTCACTGCAAATCAAAAGAAACCACACACAAAAAAATTAATTGGTTTTTTTTATTTCTCAATTCGACTTAAAAAGTTTTAAAAATAGGTTTGATTTGCGTTCACTTTATGTCCTCTCTTCTTCTTCTTTGGTATGGATTCCAAAACAATTCGGTCGTTCAGGTCTTGCGTAGGACGGACATTGTTTGACATGCGACGAGAAGACCCAGTCGATTGCCGCACTCTGCGAAGAGCTTTCAGCTGAAATGAAATAACGACAATTAACTCTGTGCAAGGCAGCAAATGCAAGTTTGATTTTGTTTGTAGCTTTACGATCATTTTTTGCACAGTTTTTGCACAGCGATCTACAGTTTAACGTGGATTCCGAACCACTAATAAGCATTCATTCCAACGTCAGGATTCGAACCTGAAGCCTGTGGTACAGAAGACCAGAGAGCTAGCCATTTTGTCATTAGGCCATTTGCAACTTTGAATGTTTCCAATGTCGGTCAGAGGTCATTTAGAATTATAATAGCATACATGTACTAACTAGAGTCAACGTTATCCAGGAAGCAATTCTGGTACAGGGAAAGGGTAGGGGGGCTTTCTGCTACACTCCATCAACATTTTTCCACCTTAATTTGGTGGTAAATATCCTCGAAAGGTAGCATCTGGTAGTTCAAAATCGCCTTCTAAAACCTGATGGAAGGACATTCTGATCTTACAGACTTATTGCACCTATTTCGCATGACCTCGGAAACTTTAGGTTCTGTATCATTTACCGAGTTTCGAATCCTTCTTCTTCAAAGGTTCAGCAACCCATGGCTGTTACATGCAGTTGTACCCTGGATAATGTTGAATGTGCTACACATCCGTCAAAGCTTTCTAAAGAAAAGAGATTAAGCACTATTTTTAAGCATTATAGTTTAAGAAATGAGACCCGAATGGACGAGTGGCTAGCGCTCGGGGAGCTCGATATCACAAGTTTCGGGTTTGAGTCCAGGCGGTGTCATGGATGCTTGTAGTGGTTCGGAATCCATTTTAAACCGTAGGTCCCGGTCTAACAGGATCGTAGAGCGTTGCGGAGGTATTTTTACTCCGCGCGCGTAGCTTATCTTCAAGCTGCACGGTCGTCCTGGGTAGTGCTAAGTCGGTGCAGCGCTTGCCTTAAGGCATCGAAGACGATAATTGTCTAAGTGTTTGCCAGCTGCATTAGAACAAAAAAGAAGTTTAAGAAGTGGTTTACCTGAAGTTCACCAATCAGTAAAGGTTGTGCCATGATGGTCCACACAACATTTTCTGTGCATGGAGGGGTGGTCAGCGAACCCATGTAGCGATAATAGTGCAGGACGTCTTTCGGCAGCAGGTTATGCAGAGGGAAAGGTTGAATTGCAACTTCTTTACCAGGAACGCCAACTTTGGGCAAGCTAGTGATAATGGGATCCAAAACAGGGTTGTTCCGTTTGGAAGCCTGTGGAGATGATGTTTTATAAACATGTATATGTGTTTCGGAATATCAATTTTTTATTTTAGTTTTTGACTATAAAATACATGCGATCGAAGTTTACAAAATACAGAGCCTGAGTGCCCGAGTGTCTAGCGCTCTGGTTCTCGGTACCACAATTTTCGGGTTTGAGTCCTGGTGTTGCAATGGATGTTTGTAGTGATTCGGAATCCACTTTAAAGGCTCGTTCCCACCGAGGCGTGAAGCGTTGAAGATTCACGCGGCAGGCAAGAAAGTTTTTTCGACCCCTTCACAGCGAAACGTCAGAAATAGCATTACGCCTACTGAAATTCCGCTTCGAGTTGAAAGTTAATCAACTCGAAGCGGTGGATTTCAAACCGGTTTCTGGCGAACGTGGTGAGGCTAGTGATTGGTCAAAGCTTCCCGCTTAAACGCCTCACGCCTCTGTGGGAACGAGCCTTAAACCGTAGGTCCCGAGCGTTGCGTGGGTATTGTTACTCCGCGTCCGTAACTTATCTTCAAGCTACACACACCTCCTGGGTAGTGCTAAGTGAGTAACATCAGTGCAGCGCTTGCCTTAAGGCATCAAAGACAACTGTCTAAGTGTTTGCCAGCTGCACTAGAACAAAACAAAAAAAAAAAGATGTTTACAAAATAGGATCACTTAGCAAATCCTCAGAACCAGATGTTCGTTTTAACATCGGTGGGCCTCGTAAGTCATGAACAGCACACAAATTGGAGAAAAAGGGAGGATACACCCCTTAGAACCTGTAGAGGTAACTGTTCCGCTTTCGTGTGTCGTATGTTAGAAAATCCGGAAAACTGCCACCAGCAACCGAATTATCGATGCGACTCGCTTTACACCCGTTCTCTCAATCGCCATCGAATCTCCTCATTTCCGAAAGCGGCCTGATGGTCAATTGGCTACCGCTCTAGCCGTTGGTTCCACATGCTTCAGATTCAAATCCTGAACGTGGCATAGATATTTGTTAGTGGTTCGAAATCCATTTTAAACTGTAGGGCCTGCTCTAATAACCCAAAGTGTGCAGAAAATGACCGTGGAGCGACAAGCCAAACCAAACCTCATTTTTGAAAAGCAGTGACTGCAACGGACGCCGAAACGGATTCGAATCTGAGCTGTCCTGCTGGTTGCGTTTGTTTCCATTGCGCCAAAAGTCGAATTTAAAGAAATTGAAAATTCAAAAGGCTGTTCTTCCAAGTTATATAAATTCCCTATTTAAGCGTCAGTGCACTTTTTCATTTCTATTGTGTGGAACAAAAGGCTCTCAATGTATTAAAAAAATAAATGAAATGAAATAGCATCTATTTAAAAATTTAAAAAATTAGTATAAGAATAATGTAGAAGACGCATTTTCAAGATTTTCAAGACGCATTTTTTTAACTTATTATAGCATTTAATTAAACACGCTCAAAAAAATATCAAAGGGTTTAAGTTGAGAATAAAAAAAATAATTAAAACTTAGACAAGTTAAAAGATTAAAAGAAATATTAATTGTGACGCTTTGCACTAGATGGCAGTAACGTAGTTCGACAGATTTAAAGCACATCTTGTCCAGGCAGAATTAAATATGTCAGCCATTGTAAGAAAACCAGAATTTCTTGACTTGATGTTACTTTTAAAACAGAAAAATAAAAATTTCACTAACATTTGAAGCAATAATAAACATATGATAATTTTATAAAAGTTTTAAATCGATAAATACAATTGGGTTTAAATTGGAAAAAAAACCATTTTAACCAAATAAAATGAGAAAAAATATTAATTTTGATGCTTAGCACCAGATGGCAGTAATATAGTTCCATGCTTTATCTCTTTTTGTCTGGGCAGAAAGCAACACGTTAACGGCAGCCATTTTAGGATGTCAATGACCCACTTGTCTGTTTACCTCCACCCTCGCCGCCTACTACAGCAATATTAAACTAAATGTTCTAGTATCTTAAACATTTCATTGCTGTTTTTTTTTTTTGTTTTTTCCTTTTATTTTAGAAGGAATATAAAAAAAACAGTAAAAATTTCTTAAGCATATTATTTTGAAAATTTTTTTGCTTCTAAAATAAAAGGAAAATAATTTTTACTCTTGAGATAACACACAGAAAATAGTACAATACAGAATTAGTACAATTACAGGTGCTATTTAAGTACACAGAAAATAATAAACTAAATGAAATTTTTTTTTTAATATATCGAATAAAATCTGATCATGATTATGAACTGATGATCATGAACTCATTTTCGTTCTAATAAAGAATAATAAAAAAAATCATTCTTTTTTTTTTATATAGTATTTTAAGAACAATATGTTTTTAATTACATGAGATTATTTTGTATTTATTTTTCGTTTTTTAATATATCTAATAAAATTGACCATGATTATGAACTGATGAATGAACTCAGTTCTAATAAAGAATAATAAAAAAATCATTCTTTTTTTTTATATAGTATTTTAAGAACAATATGTTTTTAATTACATGAGATTATTTTGTATTTATTTTTCGTTTTTTAATATATCTAATAAAATCTGACCATGATTAAATAACAATTTAATTTTTAAAAATTTTTCCTCACAAAAAATTAACATTTCAAAAGTGAAAATCTTGGAGGTGGATATTTTTATCATTAGAATTTTTATTTCTGGAATTTGGAACATTTCTTACCATAAAATTTCATTCTAATAAAGAATAATCATTCTAATAAAGAATAATAAAAAATCATTCTTTTTATTTTTTTTTTTTTTTTTTTTTTATAGAATTTTAAGAACAGTGTGTTTTTAATTACATGAGATTATTTTGTATTTAATTTTTTATTTATTTATTTATTTTTTATTTATTTATTTATTTTTTCGTTTTTGTTCTTTATGTTCTTCTACATGTTAAAAATAAAAATAGCAAAAAAATATTCTAAGAAACAAATAAGAACAAAATATTTCATTTTGCAGGATTAAATTTTCTTCTGCAGCTCATTTATTTCGATGCATTAATTAGCTCCCTCTTGTTGTATTCTATTCTTAAAAGTATTCTTAATTACTTTTCCCAACTTAAGAAATCAAAAAGTTACTACTGTTTTTCCTATTTTTATTTTAATCTTTAGGTAATCGTCTTAATTAAGCTACAGGGTTTTATTTATTTTTTTTCTAACTTTCTTTAAATTAAGTTGTAAATGCATTCGTTACAGTCTGGATGAATTTATAATTTTGTCTCTTTGATATATCTTTTGATCGATAGTTTGATTTAAAAAAAATTAATTTCATAAATTTTGTTGTATTTTAATTAGTATAAAGTTCACAGCTTAAAATAAAATTCTATAAGCAATAATTACGTAAAACTGCATCTGAAGAAAGTATCATAAATAGTTTCTTAACAAAAATTTCAGGCATTTAAATGTGATAAAAATAAACGAGAATGTAAATCTTATAAAAAATCGATTTATGTATTTTCTAATTTAAGCCAATGTTGGCGCTAATTACGGCTTTGGCGATAGTTGTGTGTTTGTTTTTTACTCTTATTGTCTAATGGATGTCTTGTTGAATGACGTTTCCACTGATTTCTTCTTGAGAGTAATTGGATAAATTGAGATAAAGCAGCTAACGCGAGCATAAATCTCAAAATCACGTCAAGTCAAGTCAAGCATTTAATTGAATGACGTCACGCTTTGTTCTTACG
>BPLQ01002217.1:0-33927 GCA_021605075.1 Caerostris darwini
AAAATATTTTCCTTCTCATGAAATTCATAGATATTTTCGACATTCATATTTATTTACCCTCAACGGTCATTTTGTGTATATTTTAGGCTCATTATACCGGGAACTACAGTTTAAAGTGGATTCCAAACCACTACTACTACACCACACCACATCACTGCGTCTAGAGCTAAATTGCTCCTTTATAGTCTGGGAATGATGTGAGGAATGAGAAGTTTGAGTGGGCTCTGTGACATTCTACAGACATATGAGACCGGAATCTACGGCTTAAAATGGATTCCGAACCACTCACAAGCATCCATGCAGCAGCCAGGATTCGAACCTGAGTCTGCGGTACCGAAGTCCAGAGCTCTAGCCACTCGCCCATCAGTAACCGACTCCAACCACTCGCAAACATCCATGCCATTGCCAGTATTCGAACCTGAAGCCTGTGGTACCAAAGGCCAGAGTGCTAGCCAATTGACCATCAGGCCAGCTGTGCAAACAGTGCTTTCCATATAATCTTTTTAAGAGGAAAATATCCCACATTCGTTTTGGAAATTTTTTCAAATGTTCTTCCACTAAACCTAAGTTGATATGCAAGATAAAATATCTATCGATTCTATTCATTTGTCTAGATGCAAATAACTCATGAAACGTAAGTAGCTTTTTGGAATTAACTTGCATCAAATCTTAAATTAGCTACAAATTTTTTTCTATCGGGCAAAGAATGGGGAGATTTTTAAGCCAAAAATTTTTTTCAAAATGTTTCTGTATTAAACCCAAAAATACATGCACTTTTTTTTACGGAAAAAAAAAAGGCTCTTCAGTGCTATGGTCATAATGAAAGTTTCTACTGCAGAACTGCCATCTCATAAAATAGGTAATGATATATCTTTGCCACTCGTAGATGTATTGCAGTTTCCTAGATAGGCAATCAATAATATCGTTACTATATTGCCAAATATTCTACTACCAATTGGACGACATCAAACGGGATCACATAGTTCAACTAGTTCAGCATAACTCCAATGTACAAACACTACTGTGCAGAGGTATTGTTAGCAATAGTTTCTGCAACGATTTCATAGAGGGGACGAAGGCTCTTCAAAGCCATGGTGCACGAATGCGATGCAAAATTCAATGATTGTGTGACAGGCACGAACTGCTCTAACGGCATTAATGTCATGCATTTAATGGACTACAGCCTCATTCATGCCACCCGTAGATACTTTCCACAACGTTGGCGGCCTTAGTCGAAATAGGATTATCGGATGATGGTGATTTTGTTTGCCTTTAACACTGAAACAATTATAGTTTCTGGGATCGTTGTCGATCGATCAACTACAACATATTGCATAGTGTTCAACAATGCGTATCGCTTCAATTTTGGAACAGATGACTATTGTATTCACGTGTGGAAGTGCCTGGTCCCAATGAGCTTTGTTTTACAGCGGCACCCAGCTCTTATCCCTGAAATGTTGTGAGATGTTATCTCTTACAACAGCAAATCTCCCCTAGTCTTTGTGTGTAAAATTAACAGCTCATGGTTATATTTACGGCATCGTACAGTCGATTGATTCGGTTTGTTGCTCTACGGTCATTTTTGTGCACATGAGGGCTAAACGGACCTATGGTTTAAAGTGGATTCCGAAACACTCACAAACATCCATGCCACCGTAAGTATTTGAAGATGAAGACCGCTCGTACAGTCGCTTGAGTTATCTTTCATGGTAAGGCAAGGGACACGAGTTAAACAGAATGGACATGAGCTAATTTTTACTTTATTTTTTACGTAAGGGTTCTTTTAAATATCTGAGAAATTATTGCTAATAACTAACTATTCACAATCAAATGACATTTCTTCCAGTTTATAATAATCATAAACACACTTCACTATTTATATTTATAGCACACATTCCTTTTAATTATTTAATTTTTCAGAATGCTTAAAAAACTGGAAAATGACTCAATTGTTTTGTTTTCAAACATGGTTTTTTTTGACAAAATAAATGCAGGCCCACTCTGTTCACTTTATAACTCTGACTGTATCCATGCAGTTGATGCTGTTATATTGCCAGCAAAGTTGCCAGATCTTTTACTAATTAAACATTTATAGAATCTAGTAGGACATAAAGAGAATCAGTTTAACATACATGGAATTCATCCTCATCATCAGTGGCGCAACAACTCCATGGTGCGTCAAGGCCGTCTGCCTGCTGGCAGATTTCTAGACAGTTTTGTTTTCTTTTCTTTTTACTGGGTAGGGTTGTCAGCACTACGCCCAACGCTCTACAGCCAGGCTTTAGACTAATTAGACCGGGACTCATGGTTTAAAATGGATTACGAAATACTACAGACATCCATGGCATCGCCAGTAAGAACAATAATTTACCCGGACCCGAAACTTGTGGCACCGAGAGCCAGAGCGCTAGTCACCAGCCAGAGGCCCACATAGGGATTCAAACATCCTGCAAAATTCCTGCAGATTCGAACAGTAATTTAGAAATGCTATTCAGAATATATGACGAGATGAGACTAGATATCTTGATCATAGATGTATGCGTCATCACCTGCGTAGATTTTCACTAATGGCCTGAACATTGTGCAATACTAGTTATTGATGGATCCCAACCGCTTGAAATTGTAATAATTTAATTTCATAAAATGCAATGAGTGTATAACCTAAATAACAAATTAGAAAGTGGCAAATTAGCATAAAAATTAATTTAGTTCAAAATTTTTTAATTAAAAGATTAAATTTTTATATTATCAGTGAATCAGTAAATAGTGCTTCAATAAAAAATCATAAAAATAATGTGCATGAAAATTCTTGTACAAATAGATAAAATGTTTTTAAATAATTAAATTTAATATGATTGAAAAATTTTTTACTTTATTTTCAAATATTTGCAAAATGATTGCTAAAACTAACCATTCACAATCAAAGTACATTTTTCCAGTTTAATCATAAACGCATTATAATATTTACATTTATTACACACGCTATTGATCCTTCAATTTTCAAAATAATTGTAAAGACTGCAAAAGGACTTGTTTTGCAAGCAAGGTAACAGCAACAAATAACAGTTTGAGACGACAGAAGTCTATTGTGACCTAGGAGAAACGACTCCACTTTTAATCTAAAAACATCCGATAATCCTGAGGCCATTTTCTCAAAAGCGTAAGCCCTTTCGATTTTGCCTATGATAACAGTTCACATGAATCATGGCATGTTACAGTATAATGGTTAATTTTCTTTTACAGCGGTGTAAGGAACCCTTATCGAGTATAGGAAAATGAGTTCTCTTCACCGGTGCCCAAAATATTCAGCAAATTAATTATTTTTATCCCTATTTTCATGTAAGTACTCTTGAATATGCGAATAATTTATTATATTATGTACCCTGAACACAGCGTTTCTCTGGCATCAAAATTCTGGTATGTTCTGCGCATCCATGCTTATATAATGGTCTTTGTAGCTAAAGTGGCATCAAGCATTCATAGGAAATGGAAACTTTCTTTCATTTCTAGAAATAATATACAGGGCAATTACAATTAAAGGCCCATTTTTCAAATGCTATAATGAAGAACTCGTCACAATGAGTTCAAATTTGAACTGAAGATATTTGAAGAAGAGGGAAGCGGTAAAGGCATTAAAAGAGTTCCAAAGTGTATCAATAGATGGCACTGTAAGCAGCATAAAGAAAGTGAATTCGGCTGCCAGTGATATTTTAAATCGCAATTACAACGCATTTGAAATGAGTTGCACATTAAAAACCAACTGTAGTGTTCAATGTGCTTGATGGTTCTTCGGTTTTTTGACGGAAAATGACTTCCACGTCATTCAGCAGTTGTGACACTGTTAGTGGAAAGCCCATCCACCACGGCAGGGTCATACCAAATTGATGGGAGAAATGGGTGGAATTTTTTTGATGCCATACAGTTTCCCTTCTTCAGTCCCACCCTCCTGAACCACCAGACGAGTGGCTCTTTTTTCACACAACATTTTGAAAATAGACTCTCATTATAATCACCCTGTATTTAGCTTCTCATTATATTACCCTCACAATAACATATATCACCTCAACTCTTTTCCAAACACGTAAAATATAAAAATGAGTCAGAAATGAGTGGAAAAATTGAAATGAGTCAGTTCTAAATTCATTCATTTTATATTTGATATTCAAAAATATTATTTAAAATATATGCATTTACTAAGATCAATTAGAGAAAAGTGCATTAAAAAAACAAGACTTACGTTGGCGAATTCTACTTCAAATTCCAACAGATCCTCTATATCTCTTTACGATTGACTCTTGAGCTTTGAGTAAGCGAACGGTTTCCGCCTATGAGATTTTTGTACGAAAGAATGTACCGCACATAATCTGGATCCGAGGTATTTAAGTAATATTGTGTGTTCAGAATAGGAGAACCGGAATAAACCTGAAATAGCAAAAAACAGGAATAAATCAAAATGGGACTAAAAAATCCAAGTATCTATACATTATCATTAAAAATTTTTATAAAATACCTAGTTATTTCATGCAATAGTGAATGAAGTAGGTAAAAGTAAAATACATTTACGATCTAAGATTTAATAAGTTATTGTACATTTTTTCTCACGGGAAAGTTTTTGGCATTTCATTGCCAAGAGAAAGGAATGTATATTATTTGGCAAGTATATAATAACAACCCATCACTCAAATTTGATAGTATATAAGCAGTATTTTGGGTCCTTATATTACATTCAATTAGTGTTTTGTACTAATGAGAACAACCTGTAATTCAAATCGATAGCAGATATTCAGTGTCATGAGACCTCAAACATGAGAGACAGGTAGAAACAACTACAGATTGAATATGGATTACATCATGAGTTGTTCCATCGTGATTGGTGATCTATCATGAGCTGAGAAATGTCTACCAATGAAAAGGGAGGGAAGTTAACCTCGGCCCCTTGGACAGGGGGCAGGGGTTTTTCTTAAAGGGGAGGTGGATTTTGGTGAAAAAGGGAAGAGTTTTGTGACGAGTCGACAAGAAGTGTGGTTTTTTCTTTTTTTCTCTGAAGTGACTGAATAGGCCGGAGTTTCCGCTTGTGTTTAAAAAGTGTACCCCCTTGTGGTTTCATGTACCACGCCTTATGTTAATTAAGATCTGCTGCAGACTGTGCATTAGATTCGACGTAGGCTCGAGAACTCTCCGACCTTGGAGTGAACTGCACCTGTGCATCTAATTTACATAATTTCTTTGTAAATAAATATATATAAAGCTTGTAAATAAAAATTAAAAAGTGTTCCCCACGAACCTGGCGCTCTTCTTGAAGCCATATAGGTACAGGTCGAGACGTTACTGTTATATATGTGATCCCAAAAATAAAAATATGCATTGAACTGAAAAAATGCTTCACAGGATAGAGATACTCACGTGAAGAAGATAGACCGATGAGTTCCTGTCATCTGGGGCCCACGAATGTGTGGAAGAAAGGGCTGTACCTGATGAACGTGCAACATGGCGAGACGCCACTCCAGGTCCACCTTGGGCTTGTCCCATTGGTGGTTGAGGATGGGCCACTCGCCAATGCCATAGTCAGTGAGCAGCTCCAGCAACACCTAACGGATCCGTCCTCGATGCTACCTGTGACAGGATACAAGGATACTAAGGAAGTTTTTTAAAGCCATTAAATTAATAACAGCAATGCATGCACAGTATTTTTATATATATAAATTACACAGTGCATTACACATGACATAATGTTAGTGATAATGACATAATGACACTTAATCATGACATAAAAAATGTTTAATAAACTAGGAATTTATTTTAAAGCTTAAAATTTAAATGAATTTGGGCTTTAAAATTTACATTACAACAATAATAACCACAATTTACAGTATAATCATTATATAGTTATGATATAAAATCATTTCTAAATTATACATTGTGAAACTTTCAAAATGCTGTAAAAAAAGAACCACTCGTCAGAATGAGTTCAAATTTGAACTGAAGATACTTGAAGAATGGGAAAGTGGTATGACATCAAAAAACGTTCCAAAGTATATTAATAGATGGCGCAATAAGCGGCATATAGAAAGTGAATTGGGCTGCCAGTGATATTGTGAATCAAAATGACTATGTATTTGTCATGAGTTGCAGATTAAATCAACTGTGGTGCTCAATGTACTTGATTGTTTCGGATATTTGACGGAAAAAATGACTTCCAAATGAGTTATCCAAACAGTTGTGACACTGTTGGTGGAAAGTCCATTCACCACGGCAAGATCATACCAAATTGGATGGGAAAAATCGGTGGAACTTTATTTTGATGACATACTATTTACCCCTTCTTAAAATATCTCCAATTTAAATTTGAACTCATTGTAACGAGTGGTTCTTTTTTACAGCATTTTGAAAGTGGGACTTTAATTATAATCACCCTGCATATTAGGAAGGGTATTATTATATAAGATGCCTTATGGTCGAGTGACTCGCGCTCTGGTGCTCAATACCACAAGTTTCGGTGGTGATATTTATATTTGAATAGTAGTTCGGAATCCTCTTTAAATCGCAGGTCCCGGTATAATATGGCTAGTACACCACACCACACTTTTGTGCCTAGAGCTGAGTCCCCCCCATACAGTTTGAGGATGGTGTGGGTGAGAAGTCTGACTGGGTTTTGTGACTTTCTAAGGTCAAATGAGACCGGGACCTGTGGCTTAAAGTGGATTACGAACCCCTACAAACATCCACTTAAAATATCCACCGGGACTAGAACTCGAAACCTGTGGCACCGAGCGCTAGACACTCGGCCATTCATGTCCCTGGTCTAATATGGCCGTAGAGCGTTAAGCGTAGTGCTGACAACCCTATCCCGTAAAAAGAAAACATCTCATGTTTCGGAATCTACTAGTAAGTAGCTTTGACCCACCATGGGGCTTTTCAGCCAATTATTATTATTAATATTAATATTTTATATGATATTAAAACTGTTAAAAACATTATTAAAGTGGGTCTCTAAATATTTTCTTAAAAATACTACAATACTATACGGATTATACCCTATCAATCCATAAGGGCAATGTCCATTATGCATATGTTTTCAAAATAACATAAAAGAAATTGACCACTTTGAAAATGATTAAAATATTCAGCAAAATACATAAAGCATTTAAATTGGAAAATATCATTTTGTAGTATATTGAGTTTAAGGAAAATCTTTTTTTAAATCAATGAAAAGGTAAATAGGAGAAAATAGAGCAAAACGGAGCGACAGTCTGTGCTGGGTGCCAGCCAAATAATCTTTGGATCCATCACAAACATCAGGATAAGTTTAAAATCTCTTTTTTTTTTCATCAAAAACAATGCATAAATAATACAATAACGCGTCGTGGTGTCTGGAGTTGCTTGTGAAATACACTTTGGGGAACTTTTATCTGTTTGTCACAAAGCCCACTATGTCTTTTGAAGTTGTTAGGGTATTTGATATTTCTTCAAGATAATATTTTTTGGGGTTGTTTGAGTTATATATTAAAATAGCAAACATTATATATATATATATATATATATATATCGTAACATTTTCCATATTTTTTATTTATTTTTCTAGTTTTCTACTTTTCGATTGTTAGTTGATATAAAGCGAGTATTTTTGATGATATTCTTATCAATTAATAGGATAGTACAGTTGAAGTAAAGTTTGAAGGTCTCGCATATATTTTTATTCAGATATAAGCTATTTATAATATCTTTAAAAATAATAAATGAGTTGGACAAATTTATTTAATAATAGAATTTGCACTTTTAAATGAAAACTATATGGATAAGACTATGTAGATCACCATACTGTAATAATAACTTCATTTTTATAATATGTTGTTGCTGTTCTAATGCAGCTGGCAATACAGAGACAGTTCATCTTTATGCCATAAGCAAGGGCTGCACCGTTGTTAGTTATTTATCACTATCCAGGGGGTACGTGTAGCTTGAAGATATGCTACGGACGTAAGTAACACCCCCCGCAACTCTCTACGGTCGTCTTAGACCGGGATCTACGGTTTAAAGTAGATTCCGAACCACTACAAACATCCATGGCGGCGACGGAACTCGAACCCTGTGGCATCGAGAGAAAAAAATTTCCAACTTTCTTATTATTTAAAAATAATAAGAAAGTTGTAAAAATTTATTTAATGCCATATTTTAACTTTTTAAATTAAAACTATATGGAAATTAAGAATAAGTAGAATGCCATACTGTAACAATAACTTCGTTTTTATAGTACAATACCATTTAAATAATATATAATACCATACCCATAAAAAACATTCTAAAATACGTATGCATTTAAATTATGTTTATAGCATTATATTATAAACATAAACGACTAGGAATTTAGAAATATTTAAAAAATTAAATCGTTCTATTAGAAACGATGATCAAAGATCAATTATGATGCAATTAGTGTTATTGTTTAACATCTAGACCAAGTCCATGAACCCGTGTACCTAAACAGACGAGTCATGATAAAGGGTAAAAAAAATGCAGCTTCTTTTTGACCTTGCGGGACAAAGACATGGGGCACTCATAGGGAGAAGTCTGACTTTACCCTACCCGGTTATACCCTTAGGCACTGGGTACCCATTTTAGTCGCCTTTTACGACATGCATGGGCTATAGTGGGGCTATTCTAACCCAGACCCACATGGGGTAATCAATAAATACATCAAGTATAGTTACAAAAACAAGTTTCAAGTGTAAATTTATATGGGAACATTATTATTATTACATTTTTAGCTCTATTGAATTTCTGCTGTGACTTTATATATCAATACATATGGAAACACTAAATATTTTGTACTAATAATAAAAATATAATTTAAAACATAGAAAAAAATTATTATGCAGATATGGAATGAAACTATGGAATTGATAGCAAATTTTTTTTAGAATATCATGTAATATGTTTTTAGTTTAAGTATTTTTATAATTTGAAAATTTTCAGAAATACTTACTGATATTCATGCACGATGTGTAAAGTCTTTTAACCTTTAATAAGGCTTCCGTGTCATTTGGAGTAATGGGTTGTTCCACTAACTCTATAAATATAAAAACATGAAATTGTAAGTCCATTTTTATCTAATAACGTTTCTCATATTAACGACATATAAAAAAGAAACGATTTGCTTTCTATTATCTCATTTAAAATCAGTTATACTGATGAGGATAGTATTTAGCATATTAAAAGTATGAGTTGAGTTTTCTGTCAACCTGCGATTACTTTGAGAAAGAAGGTTGTGAAATGTATAGTATAATATGAAAACTATTATGAATCGACCTACTTTTCAAAGTTATGTACAAATCATCTTGCATGGTCTGAATGGTAGATCTCAGATAGTGGTCATCTGGGACAGTGTTTCTACTCAGGTAGTTCCCACAAGCGAATTGATAAAAATCATCGCATGGCTCGATTGTAGGATCCATCTTGTCCAGTATGAGAGAAGCTGGAAAAAATGAAAAAATTTAAAATAAATTCTACAATAAAATATATCTTTATTTGGGTATTTTTGATTGATTTCTTTTATTTTTCTTAGATATCATTTATAAAAGAATGTAACCATAATTTTCGGAGAAAAGCTTTCGCAAGTTTTATCAGCAGATGTTCAAATGAAAGTTTGTTGCTGTTGTTAATAATATGGAAGGAATTTATTACCATCAGGAATAAATTAGTGAATTACAGTTACTTAAACGGCACTATAGGCATTTAAAAAGGTTACTTAAAATATGGGTTTTAATTGTATACATAATAATTATCAATGTATATTAATTAAATACAGAATAATTGAATACATTACATATATATCGATTTCTTTTCTTCTGATAAATAATCTATTTGTTGACAAACTGTATTTTGATACGGAAATTTGAAGTTGGTATAACAATTTTTTTTTAAATGTTCATATCTTTGAGGCACACAATAATTATTACACATACAATGTATACAATAATTATTATGAAGTATTATAAATAAATCTAATAACATGATTTTTCTATTATAGTAGATTAGAATTCAAACCTTTTGTAATTGCATTTTAAATTCTTTCTCGATTAAAATAAGACTTAATTAAGGAACATCATTTTAAAAAAACTGCAATAACTTCTAAAAAAGACAAATTTTTATTTCGAAAAATTTGCAATAACTTTTTTTCAAGTTTTTAAATTGTTATCATTATACAAATATCGAACATCGATTTAAATTTATTCAATATTTGAAATGAAACTTATTTAGGTACATATGGCTTTACCATTCATTAAGTTCTGTCATTTCAGCAATTTTTAATGGAAAATTATTTACTGGCATTCATTGAAGCATATCAAAATCAATCGATTCCTTTAGGTTAAAGGACTAACGTAGCTTTACTCCCTAAAATTCCATTTGATCGCTTATAATTCTTTCGAAATTAATATTTCACATCTGATGCAATTCTTTCTTCAAAGATTACTAAATTCATTAAAGCGAAATGTAGACAATTAACACAAAAATTAATACAATAGTAGAATTATACAATTATATTATTATACAATTAATAATATAACAATTATATTACATGCAATTACATTACATTACAAGCTGTATTTTGGTACGGAAATTTGAAATTTATAAAACAATTTTCTTCTAAATGTTCACACTTGTGGGGCATACAATAGTACTATATAGTAAGTAGTATAATAACATGGTTTTCCCATTACAGTAGATAAGAATTCAAAGCTTTTGTAATTACATTTTACAATTTTAAATTCATGCATCGGTCAAAATAAGATTTCAAGCAACTTTTAAAAAAGCTGTAAGATTTATAAAAAAAAGATACATTTTTATTTCGAAAACTTTACATAAAACGGTTTTCTCAAGATATTTATCAGGTTTTAAATTATTTATAATTATATGAACATTGATTTAAATTTCCCCAATATTTAAAATGAAACTTATTTATGTGCCTATGGCTTTACCATCCATTAAGTTCTGCCATTTCAGCAATGTTTAATAGAAAATTATTTTCTGGCGTTCATCGAAGCATATGAAAACCCAATCGATTCATTTAAGTTAAAGATCCCAAAATTCCATCTGATCGCTTATAATTCTTTCGAAATTAATATTTCACATCTGATGCAATTCTTTCTTTCAAATATTACTAAATTCATTAAAGCGAAAAACTCGGGAACTTTTTTAAAGGAATTCCTCTCTGGCGATACCGATTAATTGGATGCCCGAAAAGAGTTTCGAATAAATTCTCCCGAAGGCTAAATGCTCTTCTTCTGGACTTCTTGTAGAATTAGAGGAATATTAATGGCTTTTAAAAGTTCTCAGCAGAGTTCTCTCTTCAATGAGGAAATACTTTGTCACATTCAACTAACTTTAAGGAAATGTTAATTCGCGCTAAACTTGGCGAAAGTAAAAATGGCGCCTCAATTTGAAAGGCCATTACTGTTTTTTCTTCCAATAAAGTTTTATCTGTCCATCCCTAAAATTTTTCACAAAATCATTATTTTGTAATGAAATAAATTTATTCATTTTTTTTTATGTTGTATGTATGTATATGTTGTTACCGAAACAAAGTTTTTTTTCTCATAAAATTTATATATTTTTTACATATGATTATAAAAATAATGATTCTCATAAAATTTATATATGATTACTTCTAACCTTAGTTAATTGTTAATGCAATCTTAAGTGTAATTGTTAATTATGAATTAAATCTTTAATTGTTAAAATTACACTTAAAGTTGAATAAACAATCCATTTGTTTGCCAATTGTATTTTAATATTAAAATTTGATGTTTGTATAATAATTTTTTTAAACACATTCACATCTTTGGAACATACAATTATTATACATGTAGTGCATACAATATTTAATATAAAATAATATAATAACATGATTTTTCTATTATAGTAGATTAGAATTCAAACCTATTACTATTATAATTCAAACCTGTTACCATAATTTTAAAATTAAATCAATTGAATCTTTATTTGTTAACATATCGTAAAGTAACAGTCATGGTTTTACAAGTTTTTAGCGTGCCACCATTTTCTACAACCAGGATACAACACTGTATTACATTTTGATATATAGATGAAACTTATTAACCAAAATGTATCGAATATATTTGGGAATCTGAATATTTCATCTCTAACAATTGATGTCATTGCAATGAACGGAATTCATGAAAAATCTCCAAAGTTGTAAAATACATGGTACGATCTGATGATCGTGATTACTATTTTAAGGTTTGCCATTTAAAATTCAAATGTTACCATGAAAGAAATCAAGTCTGACATATCGTAAGTAACAGTCATGGCTGTACAAGTTTAGCGTGCCACCATTTTCTACAACCAGGATACAACACTGTATTACATTTTGATATATAGATCGAAACTTATTAACCAAAATGTATCGAATATATTTGGGAATCGAATATTTCATCTCTAACAATTGATGTCATTGCAATGAACGGAATTCATGAAAAATCTCCAAAGTTGTAAAATACATGGTACGATCTGATGATCGTGATTACTATTTTAAGGTTTGCCATTTAAAATTCAAATGTTACCATGAAAGAAATCAAGTCTGACATATCGTAAGTAACAGTCATGGCTGTACAAGTTTAGCGTGCCACCATTTTCTACAACCAGGATACAACACTGTATTACATTTTGATATATAGATCGAAACTTATTAACCAAAATGTATCGAATATATTTGGGAATCGAATATTTCATCTCTAACAATTGATGTCATTGCAATGAACGGAATTCATGAAAAATCTCCAAAGTTGTAAAATACATGGTACGATCTGATGATCGTGATTACTATTTTAAGGTTTGCCATTTAAAATTCAAATGTTACCATGAAAGAAATCAAGTCTGACATATCGTAAGTAACAGTCATGGCTGTACAAGTTTAGCGTGCCACCATTTTCTACAACCAGGATACAACACTGTATTACATTTTGATATATAGATCGAAACTTATTAACCAAAATGTATCGAATATATTTGGGAATCGAATATTTCATCTCTAACAATTGATGTCATTGCAATGAACGGAATTCATGAAAAATCTCCAAAGTTGTAAAATACATGGTACGATCTGATGATCGTGATTACTATTTTAAGGTTTGCCATTTAAAATTCAAATGTTACCATGAAAGAAATCAAGTCTGACATATCGTAAGTAACAGTCATGGCTGTACAAGTTTAGCGTGCCACCATTTTCTACAACCAGGATACAACACTGTATTACATTTTGATATATAGATCGAAACTTATTAACCAAAATGTATCGAATATATTTGGGAATCGAATATTTCATCTCTAACAATTGATGTCATTGCAATGAACGGAATTCATGAAAAATCTCCAAAGTTGTAAAATACATGGTACGATCTGATGATCGTGATTACTATTTTAAGGTTTGCCATTTAAAATTCAAATGTTACCATGAAAGAAATCAAGTCTGACATATCGTAAGTAACAGTCATGGCTGTACAAGTTTAGCGTGCCACCATTTTCTACAACCAGGATACAACACTGTATTACATTTTGATATATAGATCGAAACTTATTAACCAAAATGTATCGAATATATTTGGGAATCGAATATTTCATCTCTAACAATTGATGTCATTGCAATGAACGGAATTCATGAAAAATCTCCAAAGTTGTAAAATACATGGTACGATCTGATGATCGTGATTACTATTTTAAGGTTTGCCATTTAAAATTCAAATGTTACCATGAAAGAAATCAAGTCTGACATATCGTAAGTAACAGTCATGGCTGTACAAGTTTAGCGTGCCACCATTTTCTACAACCAGGATACAACACTGTATTACATTTTGATATATAGATCGAAACTTATTAACCAAAATGTATCGAATATATTTGGGAATCGAATATTTCATCTCTAACAATTGATGTCATTGCAATGAACGGAATTCATGAAAAATCTCCAAAGTTGTAAAATACATGGTACGATCTGATGATCGTGATTACTATTTTAAGGTTTGCCATTTAAAATTCAAATGTTACCACGATAGAAGTCAAGGTTGACATTGTAACACATATTGCAAGTAACAGTTATGACTATACAAGTTTAGCGTGTTGTTTACAACCGGATACAACATTGTATTATATTTTGATACATAGCTTGAAGCTTATTAGTCAAAATGTCCCGAATATATTTGTGAATCGAATATTTCATCTCATTAACATTTCATTCATATAACATTGATGTTGTTACGATGAATGGAATTCATGAAAAATCTCCAAAATCATAAAATAAGTGGGTTAAGATCTAATGATCGTGGTTACCATTTAAAGGAAAGTAATGAACAATGACAATGACATAAAATGTGGTCCTAGAAAACATTTAACACGTGCTTCAACATAAGGTGGAGCCCCGTTGTTGTTACCTAAAATAGCATGTTACTAAATATCGAGTATTACGAAATTTCTCAATATGGAAATTGGTTTCTACTACTGTGGCCAAAAAGTAAGACCAATTACTTTTTTTTTTTTCAAAAACTCTTTATTCATTCTTCCAAATTTATTTCATCGCCTTCAAAGTAATCCCCTCCGGACACAATGCACTTATGCCAAATTTTTTCCCCAATTCTCAATGCATGCTAAAAAGTCGTCGGCAGGGATGGCCTGCAAAGTGTTGAATTCACGTTGAATCTCTTCAATCGACTCAAAACGATGTCCCCAGAGTGGTCTTTTGAGACCTTACAGTTCATAACTTGCCACGACAGCTGGGGAAGAGGGGCTCCCTTTTTTTTCTTCTTTCAACTTTAAAGTTTCAGTGTTAATAATGTTCTATACGCACCATTGATCAAAGTCTTGGCAGCAGCGGGCCAACCGCTCATGGGGCTCTTGTGTCGGGCAGGAGACCTGGCGAAACTTGTCCATATCATGTAGCTTGGATTGTACAACTTTCTTTTCAAGTGACGCTGCTGCCAGGGGATCACCATCTAATTCGTAGAAAACGTGAAGTATGCCAGGGATGCCAGTCACTCCGATTCACCGTCAAACTCCCAGTCTAATACATCTATTTCACGCTGGACATGGTACAACCATCTCAGCCTCGATCATCTTCCTGTCTTCGATTTTTTTATTTCAGCTACCTTCCTTCAAGCTCCGGAGAACAGTTCTCACGTCGTCTCTTTTCTTTCTCTCTCTCCCTACGATGTCCATCGCCTCCGTATTATAGTTCATTTTTGGAGGGGGGGGGCGACGGTTGCCGACACCATATCAGAGTCTACATCCGTTCGACAGACTCACCCCCGTCCATAAAAATCCCAACATACTAGTAGTCTTAGTAAATTATTGCTCTTGGCCATCTGGCACGAAGTTTCGTAAGACCCCTGCCAATTAAAATATTTTTCCAGAGATATCCCCTTCATTCCCAGCTGTGGGAAACGGGTCATCTCGTTGACATATCGGATTCCCATCCAGTCAGGTGCAGAGACCAACAAACATCCCCTTCCAAGGGACGCACATAGCATATGAATTATACAATAATTATATCAAAATATTTACAAAAATATATTGCTCATATTGACACAACACTAATTAGACCGGGACCTAGAGTTTAACGTGGTCCGAACCACTAACAATCATCCATGCCCCCAGCAGGATTCAAACCTAAAGCCTGTGGTACCAAAGGCCAGAGCGCTAGCCAATTTGCCATCAGGACGTATCATTTTACAGCAGTTTCAGTAATCTTTATGATTAAGATTCGAGGACTTCCTGCATTTAAAGAAATTTATACATTTATACAATATGATGTATTTAAATCATCGCATTTAAAAATAAATTTATTTCTATTAACCATCAGCAGGACTTTTTAAAAATGTCTTAATCCTTTTAAATGTTAAATAATGTAATTTTATTTATCCTTCGCTTAATTTCACGTACCCGAAATTCACAATTAACTTTAAGAAGATATCGAGTACCAACGTTGTACAACAATAAAAAGTATTTTCATAAATCTTCCTCATTGTCAGAGAAAAAACAAATGGTTTGAATTGTCATGTGGCTACTTCTTTCATTAGTTAATGTGTCTTAATAAACTAATAGAACTATTTTTTAATAATTCTAATTCATTCTCTACAACTTCAAAAATTTTCTTATTAAGTTATTGAATCCTTTTAAAAAAAAGATATAAACTATGAAAAAACTCTCTATTTCTTATCAAGTTTAGAAAGGGTATAATCACCTAAAAAAGGTGTAAACATACCTGCTCTGATACACTCCTTCGAATGACATGTTCCACTCGTTATTCTGTCTGCTTTCCGTAATCTACCTAGAGAAAAAAATGAAAATAGTGTAAATTGTGCATAAAGATGTAGTATTGAAACCCACTAATATATTTAAAAAACTTTTTGTTCTTATATTTCATAAATTTATAATTAAATGAATTATTTTACATGTCATATAATTAGCTAATGTAAAATATATATGAATTTTAACTAGAAAAGGGATATATAAAATTTTAAAATAGCATGACCAACTGTAATATGAAATTCAGAACACCGATTTCTCTTGAAACGTCTATGTGATGCATTTAGAAATAAAAAAAACTTTGCCTTTAAGTTGCCTTGGAATTTTTAATTGAAATAGGAGGATACGTTACAATGATTATAATTCAGATGCAAAAAAATAAATTTAGGTTTTTCCCATTAGATTAATTTTACGTTTCTAAAAAAAATACGTTCCTCTGGCTTTTAATAAAAATTTTTATTCTTGTAATTTCGATCTTTCTAAATAATGCAACATACTCATTAAAATATTCTGATGAATAATTCTTTACGAGCACTTAAACTTCAAAGGTTATGCATTAATGAATTACTTTGATAAGATCGGAATAAAATTAAATATAATTTAATAAAAGATAAACAAAAATATTTGGTTGGGCCGATATACAGGTTTTTCATAAAATTTAGAATTTAATATAAGAACAAAATACATAAAGCGATTTTAAAAATAAAAAAAAAAAATTGGAATTCTAGAATTTCAAACGATTTTCTTTTCTTGAAAATTCTCGTTTTCATTTTGAAATAAATTTGTTTCTGCTTTCACCAATCTTTTAGAAAAATTTTACATTCATTTTTCTTTTGTATTATTTTTTTTTTTACTAAATTATTTAGTAATTACTCAATTATTTTGTAAATAAATATTATGAATAAACTTGTAAAATAAATTTTAAAAAACTCATTCAAACAATTTTTAAAAAAATGCTAATAAAATTGAAAGTGATCAAGGACAAAAACAACTCCTCTCACCAAAAGAACACCAATTTATTTTAAAGGGTAATATATTCTTATTAGTAAATATAATTACATTAAATTACGAATTACTAAACAGTTTGAATAAAGTCAGAATGATAATAAGCAAACTCATGCTCAATCAAATATTAAATTATTTAATAATCTGCCAAAAAACTTTTCTATTTTACGATTCAAAATGCCGAAGATACTTTGCAATCTTTGTCAATTTTGATTAAATCAATTATCAATTTAAATCATCTTATAATTGTTTTATTTTATGGATATTATTTATAGAGATTAATTCGCAATTTAAAAAGAAATCGCGATGCATTCAGATTACATTTACGCTAGCTTATATGCAAAAGTAAGCAATTTATCCCCGAAATTTTTTTAATAAATTATTTAATAATTACTCAATTATTTTGTAAACGAATATTATAAATAAAAAATCTTGTGAAGGAAATTAAAAAATTCGTTAAAGATATTTAAAAAAAAAATAAGTTCGTGAAAAAAATGTAAAGAAAATTGAAAGTGATCAAAGACATGAAAAACAACTCTCCCCAAAAGAATACCAGGTAATATATTCTTATTAATAATTTTAATTACATTAAATTACGAATTACTAAAAAGTTTGAATGAAGTCAGAATGATAATAAGCAAATTTCTGCTCAATCAAAAGTTAAATAATAATTTAATATTTGACTAAGCAGAAGTTTGCTTATTATCATTTGGGCTTTTATCGATAAAGATTCCAATGCCGAAGATACTTTGGAGTCTTTAGCAATTTTGATTAATGCCAATTTAAATCATCTTATAATCGTTTTATTTTATGGATATTATTTATAGTGATTTATTCGCAATTTAAAAAAAAATCGCGATGCATTCAGATTAAATATAAGCTAGCTAGCTTATATGTAAAAGCAATTTCGTACGTCTTATTGAATTCCCAAATTTAAAAAAGGGGCACATTGAAAAAAACACTCTTTTAAAAAATAAAATGTTTCGGATTGTGTTCATCTGATTGAACACGCGATGTCGGGAAAGAATTAAGTATTCATTTATTTTCCATTACTTTCCCATATAAGAAAGATTTTAAAAGAAAGAGTTTTTCTTTATTCAATAACAATAACCATGAAAAAAGATGCAGTGGCCGTAATAACATTTGTTCCGACATCCAAAAAGCCCAAAGGTAAAAGCAAATTACATTCAGTGAAGAAAATTTTTCCCTCCATTTTTTGATTTATTTATTTATTTGTTTGTTTATTTTTGTTTTCTTTCTTTCAAAAAATGAGAAATGAGCAAATCGAAAAATTTCTCTTTCCTGCGGTTTATTATAATGTTACTTTTTCGCTTCTTGTATGTATTTTTTCTGCATTTGATGCTTTTTCATTCCTCGTGGTTGTGATAAGAAAAAGTATTTTTCTTCGTCGACAAAATATCGAATTCGCAAAGATTTGAATTACCTGAAGTAACCCACAAAAAAGATTCGCCTTCTCAGTTTACGATGTTTTTATCAATAACTTTTTTTTTTTTTTTATTCTTTTTCTCTTTTTCTTCTTTATAAAATACCTTAAGCGAGTGATCAAGAAGCTTTTATCCTACAAAAAAAAAATTCCAACTTTCTTACCATTTCTTTATATTGAGTTACTTAGTATTTTATTTGTTTAAGTTGTTGGTTTCTTGCTTCTGATTCATATACTTTTTTAACATTTATATTTCTTTTTAAAAATCATGTAAATAATCTTTTACCACTGATAAACGGTATTTATTTCATAATTTTTTTATAGAAAATGCATAACTTACACATGAAATATGCTTTAGGTGAAACCAGCTTCAAAAATACAGTACCTTGCAATGTTTCGTATGCTGATAGCTCCATATTTAATCAATATTATTTATTCATTATTTATTTCATTTAATAATTTTTAGAGTTGACTTGTTTAATCTTTCATTTAATGCTTTCTGACTTTTATTTTATTTGATATCTTATATCGTGGTTTTCATATCTTTTTTCAGTTTTTATTAATTTTACTTTATATTGAGAAGCTTTACATCAGGGGTGAGTAACTCGCGGCCCGCCTTGAACATTTTTCCCGCCCGTGAGATGTATTACACTTTTACAAAATATATTTATTTCATAATGGCCAAAGTAGTGAAGACCAATGTATAAAAAAATGCATCATGTGTGCATCCATATATTCAAAAATTAACTGTCGAAATTATGAGAAAAAATTAACTTTCTACTATTCTTGCGAATATATGACAGTTATGGCGTGTTTTCAGATTAAATATAAGCTAGCTTATATGCAAAAGCAATTTTGTACACCTTTTTGAATTCCCAAATATATAAAAAAAGGGCACAATAAAAAAAACCTCTTTTCAAAAAAAAAAAAAAAAAAAAAAAGTCTCGGGGTGTGTTCATCTGATTGAACACGAGATGGCGGGAAAAGAATTAAGTATTCATTTATTTTCCATTACTTTCCCATATAAGAAGGTTTTAAGAGAAAGAGTTTTTCTTCATTCAATAACAACAACCATGAAAACAGATGCAGTGGCCGTAATAACATTTGTTCCGACAACCAAAAAGCCCAAAGGTAAAAACAAATTACATTCAGTGAAGAAAATGTTTCCTCAATTTTTTTTGATTTATTTATTTGTTTGTTTTTATTTTTGTTGCTTTTCTTTCTTTCAAAAAATGAGAAATGAGCAAATCGAAAAATCTTTCTTTTTCTGGTTTTGTTATAATGTTACTTTTTCGCTTCTTGTATTTTTTTTTTCTGTATTTTATGCTTTTTCATCCTTCTGTGGTTGTGATAAGAAAAAGTGTTTCCTTCGTCGACAAAATATCGAATTCGCAATTTCTTTCGCAAGATTTGAATTACCTGAAGTAACACACACACACAAAAAAAGATATCTTTCTATAGCTCAGTTCACGGTGTTTTTATCAATATCTTTTCTTTTTCTTTTTTTTTCTCTATTTCTTTCTTCTTTATAAAATACCTTAAGCGAGTGATCAAGAAGTTTTTATCCTACAAAAAAACAATTCTAAGTTTCTTACCATTTTTTTTTATATTGAGTTACTTAGTTATTTTATTTGTTTGAGTCATTGTTTTCTTGCTTCTTATGCATATATTTTTCTTACATTTATATACTTTCTTAAAAATTAAATAAATAATTTTTACCACTGATATCTGTATATATTTCCTCTTTTTTTATAGAAAAATACGTATCTTATACATGAAACATTCTTTTGGTGAAACCAGCTTCAAAAATCCAGTACCTTGCAATGTTTCGTATGCTGATAGCTCCAGATTTAATCAATATTATTTATTCATTATTTATTTCCTTTAATAATTTTTAGAGTTGACTTTTTCATCTTTTATTTCATACTTTCTGACTTTATTTTATTTGATATCTTATCATATCGTGGTTTTCATACCTTTCTTTAATATTTATTAATTTTGCTTTATATTGAGAAGCTTCAGATCAGGAGTGACCAACCCACGTCCCGCCATGAATCTTTTTCCGGTCCGTGATATTTATCACACTTTTACAAAATATATTCATCTTATAAAGGCCAAAGTAGTGAAGATCAATGTATTAAAAAAATACATTATGTGTGCATCGATATAATCAAAAATTAACTGCAGAAATTATAAGAAAAAATAAACTTTGATTTTAAAATAATATTCTTGCGAATATATGACAGATATGGCCTGTTTTCTGATTAAATATAAGCTAGCTTATAAGAAAAAACAATTTTGTACGAATTTTTGAAAGGTCACATTAAAAAAAACTCTTTTCAAAAATAAAAAAAGTCTCGGATTGTGTTCATCTGATTGAACACGCGATGGCGGGAAAGAATTAAGTATTCATTTATTTTCCATTACTTTCCCATATAAGAAAGATTTTAAAAGAAAGAGTTTTTCTTTATTCAATAACAATAACCATGAAAACAGATGCAGTGGCCATAATAACATTTGTTCCGACAACCAAAAAGCCCAAAGGTAAAAAGAAATTACATTCAGTGAAGAAAATGTTTCCTCCATTTTTTATTTATTTATTTGTTTATTTTTGTTGCTTTTCTTTTCTTTCAAAAAATGAGAAATGAGCAAATCGAAAAAATTTTCCTTTTCTGGTTTGTTATAATGTTATTTTTTCGCTTCTTGGTACTTATTTTTTTTTCCTGCATTTGATGCTTTTTCGTCGTGGTTGTGATAAGAAAAAGTGTTTTTCTTCGTCGACAAAATATCGAATTCGCAATTTCTTTCTTGAAGATTTGAATTACCTGCAGTAGCACACACACAAAAAAAATATATTTCTTTTCGCCTTCTCAGTTTACGATGTTTTTATCAATATCTTTTCTTTTCTCTCTTCTTTATAAAATACCTTAAGCGAAGTACATTCAAGTGATCAAGGAGCTTTTATGCTACAAAAAAACAATTCAAATTTTGTTACCATTTCTTTATATTGAGTTACTTAGTATTTTATTTGTTTAAGTTGTTGGTTTCTTGTTTCTGATGCATATACTTTTCTAACATTTATATTTCTCGTTAAAAATCATGCAAATAATAATTTTTTACCGCTCATATACGCATTTATTTTATAGAAGAATACATAACTTATACATGAAACATACTTTTGGTGAAACCAGCTTCAAAAAACCAATACCCCTCAATTTTTCGTATGCTGTAATAGCTCCAGATTTAATCAATATTATTTATTCCCTATTTATTTAATTTAATGTTTCTTAAAGTTGACTTTTTTAATCTTTTATTTAATTCTTTTTGACTTTATTTTATTTGATATCCTATCATATCACGTTTTAATACCTTTCTTTAAGTTTGATTAATTTTGCTTTATAATAATAAGCTTTAGATCAGGGATGGCCAATCCAAATGATCTTCTGAGCCACTTTCGAAATGCATCATATTTCCGCGGGTAAAATGTAAAGAAAATTTTAAGTGATCAAGGGCACAAAAAACTCCTCTCACCAAAAGAATACCAATTTATTTTAAAGGGTAATATATTCCAATTAATAATTTTAATTACATTATAATACGAATTATTAAAAAGTTTGAATAAAGTCAGAAGGATATTCAAGAAAACCTCTGCTCAATCAAATATTAAATTATTTAATAATCTACATTGAAATTACTGCTTTATCAGAACAAACCTTTTTTTGTTTCACGATTCAAAATGCCGAACATACTTTGAAATACTTTGATATACGAATAAATCATGAATAATAACATCCATAAAATAAAACAATTGTACGATGATTTAAATTGGCATTAATCAAAATTGATAAAGACTCCAATTTTGATTACTGCCAATTTAAATCATCTTATAACTGTTTTATTTTATGGATATTATTCATAGTGATTTATTCGCAATTTAAAAAAAATCACCGTACATTCAGATATGCTAGCTTATAAGCAAAACCAATTTTGTACGCCTTTTTGAATTCCCAAATATAAAAAAAGGGGCACATTAAAAAAACTCTTTTCAAAAAATAAAAAGTCTCGGATTGTGTTCATCTGATTGAACACGCGATGGCAGGAAAAGAATTAAGTATTCACTTATTTTCTATTACTTTCCCATATAAGAAGGTTTTAAAAGAAAGAGTTTTTCTTTATTCAATAACAATAACCATGAAAACAGATGCAGTGGCCGTAATAACATTTGTTCCGACAACCAAAAAGCCCAAAGGTAAAAACAAATTACATTCAGTGAAGAAAATGTTTCCTCCATTTTTTTATTTATTTATTTGTTTGTTTATTTTTGTTGCTTTTTTTTTCTTTCAAAAAATGAGAAATGTGTAAATCGAAAAATTTTTCCTTTTCTGGTTTGTTATAATGTTACTTTTTCGCTTCTTGGTACTTATTTTTTGTCCTGCATTTGATGCTTTTTCATTCGTCATAGTTGTGATAAGAAAAAGTGTTTTCTTCGTCGACAAAATATCGAATTCGCAATTTCTTTCTTGAAGATTTCTATTACCTGCAGTAACACACACACAAAAAAAGATTTCTTTTCGCCTTCTCAGTTTACGATGTGTTTATCAATGTCTTTTCTTTTCTTTTTCTCTCTTTCTTCTTTATAAAATACCTTAAGCGAGTGATCAAAAAGCTTTTATCCTACAAAAAATCTTGCTATTTTTTTATATTGAGTTACTTAGTAGTTTTATTTGTTTGAATCCTTGGTTTCTTGCGTCTGATGCATATACTTTTCCAACATTTATATTTCTTTTTAAAAATCATGTAAACAATTTTTTCCTCTGATATACGTATTTATTTTATAATTTTTTTACAGATGAGTACGATGAATACATGAAACATGATTTACGTGAAACCAGCTTCAAAAATTCCAGTACCTTGCAATGTTTCGTATGCTGGTAGCTCCAGATTTAATCAATATTGTTTATTCATTATTTATTTAATTTAATGTTTCTTAGAGTTGACTTGTTTAATCTTTTATTTAATACTTTCTGACTTTATTTTATTTGATATCTTATCATATCGTGGTTTTCTACCTTCTTTTTTTAGTTTTTATTACTTTTGCTTTATATTGAGAAGCTTTAGATCAGGGGTGACCGACCCACCGCCTTGAAAATTTTTGCGGTGCGTGAGATTTATCATACTTCCAAAAAATTTATTTATTTTATAATGGCCAAAGTAGTGAAGACCTATGTATTAAAAAATACATTATGTGTGCATCCATATATTAAAAACTTAACTGCCGAAATTATAAGAAACAATTAACTTTGATTTCAAAATACTATTCTTGCGAATATATGACAAATATGGCCAGTTTTCAGATTAAATATAAGCTAGCTTATATGCAAAAGCAATTTTGTACGCCTTTTTGAATTCCCAAATATAAAAAAGGGGCACATTAAAAAAAAACTCGTTTCAAAAATAAAATCTCTCGGATTGTGTTCATCTGATTGAACACGCGATGGCGGGAAAAGAATCAAGTATTCATTTATTTTCCATTACTTTCCCATATAAGAAGGTATTAAAAGATTTTTCTTTATTCAATAACAATAACCATGAAAAAAGATGCAGTGGCCGTAATAACATTTGTTCCGACAGCCAAAAAGGCCCAGAGGTAAAAACAAATTGCACATTCAGTGCAGAAAATTTTTCCTCCATTTTTTTATTTATTTATTTATTATTATTTTTTTGTTGTTGTTGCTTTTCTTTCTTTCAAAAAATGAGAAATGAGCAAATCGAAAAAATTTTCTTTTCTCTGGTTTGTTATAATGTTACTTTTTCGCTTCTTGTATTTATTTATTTTTTCTACATTTGATGCTTTTACATTGTCGTGGTTGTAGTAAGAAAAAGTGTTTTTCTTCGTCGACAAAATATCGAATTCGCAACTTCTTTCGTAAAGATTTGAATTACCTGAAGTAACACTAAAAAAAAAGATATATTTTTTTCGCCTTTTCAGTTTACGATGTTTTTATCAATATCTTTTTTTTCTTTTTCTTTTCTCTCTCTTTTTTTATAAAATACCTTAAGCGAGTGATCAAGAAGCTTTTATCATACAAAAAAACAATTCAAAGTTTCTTACCATTTTTTTATACCGAGTTACATAGTAGTTTCATTTGTTTGAGACATTGGTTTCTTGCTTCTGATGCATATAATTTTCTAACATTTATATTTCTTTTGAAAAATTAAGTAAATAATTTTTTCATCCCTGATATATGTATTTATTTCATAAATTTTCATAGAAGAATACATAATTCATACATGAAAAATGCATTAGTTGAAACCAGCTTCAAAAATCCAGTACTTTCAATTTTTCGTATGCTGATAGCTCCAGATTTAATCAATATTATTTATTTCATTTAATAATTTCTAGAATTGACTTTTTAATCTTTTATTTAATACTTCCTGTCTTTATTTTATTTGATAACTTATCATATCAGGGTTTTCATACCTTTTTTTAGTTTTTATTAATTTGGATTTATATTGAGAAGCTTTAGATCAGGGGGGGGGGCAATTCGCGGCCCGCCTTGAATATTTTTCCGGTCCGTGAGATTTATCACACTTTTATAAAATATATTCATTTTATAAAGACCAAATTAGTGAAGACCAATGTATTAAAAAAATACATTATGTGTGCATCTCTCTATTCAAAAATTAACTGTAGAAATTATAAGAAAAAAAAACTTTGATTTTAAAATAATATTCTTGCGAATTTAGGACAGATATGGCCTGTTTTCAGATTAAATATAAACTAGCTTATAAGCAAAAGCAATTTTGTACGCCTTTTTGAATTCCCAAATATAAAAAGGGGCATATTAAAAAAAATTTCAAAAAATAAGAAGTCTCGGATTGTGTTCATCTGATAGAACACGCGATGGTGGAAAAGAATTAAGTATTCATTTAGTTTCCATTACTTTCCCATATAAGAAAGATTTTAAAAGAAAGATTTTTTTCTCTTTTCAATAACAATAACCATGAAAACAGATGCAGCGTAATAACATTTGTTCCGACAACCAAAAAGCCCAAAGGTAAAAAGAAATTACATTCAGTGAAGAAAATGTTTCCTCCATTTTTTGATTTATTTATTTATTTGTTTGTTTTTGTTGCTTTTCTTTCTTTCAAAAAATGAGAAATGAACAAATCGAAAATTTTTTTCTTTTTCTGGTTTGTTATAATGTTACTTTTTCGCTTCTTGTATTTATTTATTATTATTTTTTTTTCTGCATTTGATGCTTTTTTATTCCTCGTGTTTGTGATAAGAAAAAGTGTTTTTCTTCGTCGACAAAATATCGAATTCGCAATTTCTTTCGCAAAGATTTGAATTACCTGAAGTAACACACACACAAAAAGATATCTTTCTTTTCGCCTTCTCAGTTTACGATGTTTTTATCAATATCTTTTTCTATTTCTTTTTTTTTTTTTCTTTTCTCTCTTTCTTCTTTATAAAATTCCTTAAGCGAGTGATCAAGAAGCTTTTATCCTACAAAAAAAATTCTAAGTTTCTTACCATTTGTTTTATATTGAGTTACTTAGTTACTTTATTTGTTTCAGTTATTGTTTTTCATGCATATACAATTTTAACATTTACTAGTATATTTCTTTTTAAAAATGAAGTAAATAATTTTTTACCACCTATATATGTATTTATTTCATGATTTTTTTTTTTTATAGAAGAATAAATAACTTATACATGAAACATACTTTTGGTGAAACCAGCTTCAAAAAATCAGTATTGAATTCTTGCAACATTTTGTTTACTGATAGCTAATTTAATCTAACTAGATTCAAGCAATATTATTTATTCATTATATATATCATTTAATGTTTCTTAGAGTTGACTTTTTTAATCTTTTATATTTTTATTTATGTCTTTCTGACATTATTTTATTTGATATCTTATAATATCGTGATTTTCATACTTTTCTTTAATTTTTATTAATTTCACTTCATATTGACAGGGAGTTCTGTACCACAAGTATCGGGTTCGTGTCCCGGAGGTGCCATGGATATTTGTAGGTGTTCGGAATCCACTTTTTAAACGGTAGGTCCCGGTCTAATACGATCGTGGAATGTCGAGGCGGGTGGGGGGGTATTGTTACTCCACGTCCGTAGCTTATCTCTTCAAACTACACGTGACCCCTGAGTAGTTCTAAGTGAGTAACAGCGGCAGCCCTTTTTTGCTTATGGCATAAGGATAACTGTCTAGGTATTTGACAGCTGCATTAGAAAAAAAAAAAACTTTATATTGACAAGCTTTTAGATTAATGTTGTTCTCACTTGTCTGCGACATTCAGCTGACATTGATAATATATAACATTGATATTGTAAATTTACTGAAACCACAATATTTATATTTATTTATAGTATGTATTAATTGTTTTTTTAACTTTATCTACATGAAAGTATTTTTTAAAAAAAGGGAATTTATTGAAAATCTTATTTTATTCAAATATGAAATTTCAGTTTCTTACCATTTTTTTTTTTATATTAGGTTACTTGTTGCATTTGTTTGGGTTATTCTGATGTATTTACTTTTCTAACATTTATATTTCTTTTTAAAAATTAAATAAATAATTTTTACTACTGATATACGTATTAATTTCATCATTTTTATAGAAGAATACATAAATTATACATGAAACATGCTTTTGGTGAACCAGCTTTCAAAAACCAGTATCGAATCCTTGAAACGTTTTGTTTACTGATTTAAAAATTTAATCAATACTATTTATTATATATTTTATTATATATTTTATTTTATTTTTTAGAGTTGACTTGTTTAATCTCTTATTTAATGCTTTCTGGTTATATTTTATTTGATATCTAATCATATTAGGTTTTCATACCTTTCGTTAATTTTTAATATTTGCTTTATGTTGGCAAGCTTTAGATCAAAGTTATTACCCTTTGGTCTGGAACATTCAGCCGGGCAGTAAATTGTAAATTTACTTAAAACATTGATATTTTTGATAACAAAATAAGCATTGATATTACAAATTTACTTATAAAATAATATAAATATTGTTGTTTAACAACCCTTATGGGTTTCAACTTTTACAATAACAGAAGAATATAACAACTTTTAATATATATAAACATTGATAGTTTTCACAAAAAAAATACTTCATATCATTGCTAATTTTTTAAAGCTTTTTTTTAATCTTGAATGGATACTTCTTAAATTGAATGGACATACATCATTACTAATAATAGTATAAAATAATCTGACTTTAACAAACGATTTTATCATTTTCTTGCTATTCGGATTTGTTATTGAATTAGTTCCAAATCATTTTACAGGGTTATTATTATTATTATTTATTTTTACCGTGAGCAAGGCTGTTTATTTCCTTATTCATTTATTTACATGTTATTGTTATTTTATTTATTTATTTGTTATTATTGCTGTTATTACGCATAATTTGTTTACTATTATTATTATTATTATTATTATTATTATTACATTAACAATAATTTTATTTTTCCATTTTCTTTATTACAACACTAATTAAACACAACAAAAGACCTATTACCCGTTTGATAGATGCTAGAAACAATTTGACTCAACAGCCTTTTCTCCACACAATCCTTTTGAACAAAAAGAAAATACAAATAATTATTTCCCGCCGAAATTGCAGCGTTCAGCAAATGATAATTGAATCATCTTCCCAGCTCAACACCAAAATAACTTGAGGCACAATAGGAAAGAGATCGCAAAATCACCGCCCGATAATTTCACAATCACTGCTTCGAAAGTCAATTCCGGCTATTTAATCGACAATTTGCAGCAATAAAATCAACGTCAAGCCTCCACGGATCGACAGTGCAGGAACATAACCAACAAATGAAATAAATGTTACTTTGAACGACGCAAAATACTCGCTTTTCGTTTGAGACATCAGGAAGTCAAGTTCTGCGTTCAGGCTCCTGCACTTTCAATTCCATTAGTGTTGTTAAACAATAATAAATTGGCGGCAATGTCCATGTTTTTCCCTGATTTGCCAAACGTTTTCAGTTTTGTACTTCTTCACTTGAAGAGGCATCAAATACATTTCAGACATTATACACTGAGGGATATTATTTCTTTCACAAAAGATGGCATTTCAGATGCTTAATGGATTAAAAACAGGCAAATGATTGATATTTTAATTTATTGTTATCATTAATTTCACGTACCCACTTTGAAACATTGCTAAACATTCCCTTTCTCATATTTTAGAATAACATTTTATGAATTGAAACAGCAATTTTGAACGTTACGTGAGTAATGCAAAGCTACTTTGAACGACGCAATATCGGTTTTTGTTTGAGAACAGGAAGTCGTTCGTAAAGCCCGTAGTCTGTAGACCAATTCCATTAGTGCTGCCAACAATATTAAGAATTAAGGAAAATGTGTCCATGTTTTTCCCGATTTTTACCTAAACTTTTTCGTTTTGTATTATTTGAAGAGGCCAACATATTTCAGATATATATTCGATGTATATTATTTCTTTCTCAGACAGTGGCATTTTATGCAATGGATTATAATCGATAAAAATACATTTAATTCTGTATTGTTTCATTAATTTTAATGTACCACTTTGAAATATTTGAAACATCCTTTTCTTTATTTTAGAAGTTGAATGAGCCTTTAAGTATAGAACTAGAAATATATGTCCTTTAATAGATTTCCATAAGGTTAGAAGTGATATTTCACATAATCTCTGGAAAATTTTAAAAGAATAAGGTTTTTGAATGTTTTTAAGTAAAGATAAAAATGCTTAGCAAAGATTCAGCTAATATTTCAGCTTGAATGAAACTTTTAATGATAAACAAATATTTACTAGTATCGTTCTATATTTATGAAAGCCTGATGGCCGTGAGGATCTAGCCCTCTGGTGCTAAGGATGCCAAAGGATTGCCCGAGTACTAACGGTTCCATGATGTTTGTAGGTTTTCAGAACTATGGGGCTTCTCAGGTCCCAGTCTAATGCCATGCATCTATAGGAGACATTTTTTACTTGAACGTAAGGTTGACAACCTCATCCTGGTAAAATAAAAGCATATCCTACAGAAATAAAAGCTGTCTTCTACAGACAGGCATTTGTCAACAGACAGACGGCCTTGGCCTACTATGGGGCTGTTGCGCCAATGATTGTTGTGAAGTTTCATAGTCGTTAAAAAAGCCCATGGGAAAACTTCTTATATTTATTCTTCAACAGGACAGGCTACCTATGGCTAATCGTCTCTAAGAAGTGCCTGCCTTTAGTACCCCAGGCTTCAGGTCTGAATCCCAAGGTGACATGGGACATTGTGGTTCGGAATCCACAAAACCATAGGTCCTGGTCAGTTTAGCCCTCTCGCTTGCACATGACCGTAAAGCTATATAACCAAACCAACAGAGACAAATAAGCATAGATACAAACCTATTTTAAACGTTGACTAAAAAGAATTGATGTTAGAAATTTTAAAATATTTTCGTAGCAAACCTTATAAAACCTTTATTAACTTTATCGAATTACAAATTACATTCATTCTTAATTTTATTATACAAAAATTAAAGAGTGATAATTTGTTATAAACCATGAATTTGTAAAGCAAATTAAAATTAAAAACATTAAGCAATATTAAATTAATAAAGAAATATATTGCTTTCCATGATACTATACATTTCAGTAATAATTTGTAATAAAATTAAAAGAACAGGTTATATATAATATTAATTAGTGTTTATAAACTTTTATACATAATTTTAATTTTAGTTTATTATTTAATTAAATAAAAGATCTTTTAACAAATCTATTATAAATGTTTAAAACTTAACATATAACTATTATATGAAAAATAAAAAAACAAAAGGGAAAGAAACAAATATAAAAATAAAAAGATATTAAAATAAATGACGTATACATAAAATAAAACGTATAGCAATGTAAATTTTTAAGGTTTAATAAAATTTTCTTATAAAAAATTTAAAATTTCAATGCCCTTAAATTGTAATTTTACGAAACTAAATTAAACTGATTGGTTAGATGATTTCCTATTATCATTGGCTATCTGCACGCTCGAGAAAAACTGTTCAGTTTTCGAAATATTTGGTATCTTACACCTTCGATATTAATTACAGATATAAAGATTCCTTTAGAAAATAAATAAAAAGTTAAATAGCAAAACTATCTCGAGTGGGGTCCAGCAGCGCTCCATCATTGACGAGAGATTTACGATCTGCGTTAACAGGCCAAAGCTTGTTTAATAACGTGGGCACTCTCGCACGTGCCAAAGGGCCGCTAGGAATTTCAAAACGGAAAGTTACTTATCAGCGAATGGCAACATAAGTAAAAGGGGGAAAAGGTGAATACCCCTCTCCGAAGAAGAAGAAAAAGCAATGAAGGGAGAAGTTTCCGTCTATAAGCAGGATAAATACGATTGGGTATCTCTCGCTTTTGTGATTTCTCAGTGTGGGAGCTGCACGTTCCCCCACAAACCTCACTGACACCACCGCACTGAATGGAAGAATTTGTAGTGCTTAGTCAAGATCCTCATCAAACTGATAATGGCCGGGCGTAGATTTATTCGACATCAATTTGTAGAGCTGAACAATTTAATTCGTTGATGAATTATCTGCAATTTGATCCATTTTAAGTTTTTCTCCAATCTAAATACATGTCTGCTTTCATGAACTGATGTGGATTTAATTAATGTAAAAAATAAAATCGCAATTAAACATATTTCGTTTAGAATTAAATTAATAGAGGCTGAACTGAAGCTTTATTTGTTACAGCTATTTATCATTGTAGATAATTTTATAATAAATACTTTCACACCAACTGCTCTCGGCAAAATTGCTTTTTTTTTTTTATACTAAATAGTTGAAAATAGATCAGATTTTAAAATAGTTAAAAATTCAGATTTTAAAATAGTTGAAAAATAGAGATTTAAAGTAGTTAGATCAGATTTTTAAAATAGTTGAAAATAGATCAGATTTTAAAATAGTTGAAAATAGATCAGATTTTAAACAGTTGAAAATAGATCCGATTTTAAATTAGTTGAAAATAGATCAGACTTAAATAGTTGAAAAACTGAAATGCTTCAAAAAAAGTAAAAATATACATAGCTTTTATGATTTAATGAAATTTTCTTGTTAAATTTATAATTTTATAAATATTTACAATGTAATTTTACGAAACAAATTAAATTATTAATTGTTGCTTTTTATATTATTATCATTTGATTTCTGATATTCAAAAACTATTCAGTTTTAAATATTTATATCTTGCACTCGATATTAATTACAGATATAAAAAAGATATATTTCAGAAAGGGTCAATAAAATAAAAACCATCCCAGATAGCCTTCGTAGACGCTGCATCATTGACGAGATATTTTTACGATCTGTTAACAGGCCGTAAGCGCTGCTTTAAATGGAGCGGCAAATCCGCTCTGCACGTGCCGAAGGGCCGCTAGGGAATTTCCGAACGGAAGTTACTTATCAGCGAATGGCAACATAAGTGTGGGGGAAAAGGTGACCGTCTCTCCGAAGTGAAAAGGGCTGTGAGGGAGAAGTTTCGGTCTATAAGCAGGATAAATACGGTAGGTATCCGATTTCGTGATTTCTCAGCAGGGAGCCACACGTTCCCCAATAAACCTCACTCGACCATCACTCCGGAGCGAAGAATCTGTAGTGCTTTACTAAAGATCCTCATCAAACTGATAATGGCTGGCTGTAGATTTATTGGACATATTTGTAAACCGAACAATTTAATTCGTTGATGCGAAGAATTATTTGTAATTTGATCCGCTTTTAGTTCCACTCGACAAAGATTCAGCTTCATTAACTGATGTGGAATTAATTCATTTAAAAAAAAATAAAGGCACACAATTTGGGCAATTTCGTTTTTAAATTTAAATTAATAGAAGATGAAAATTTTTTTATTTGTTATATCTATTTATCATTGAAGATAAATTTCTACCTCATAGATACTTCTTTACACAATGACTGCTTATGGCAATTTTATTTTGTATACCAAACTTTCCTTGCAGCATTTCAGATTTTTTAAAAAAATGATTAGTTGAAATAGATCAGACTTTACAACAGTGGAAAATAGATCAGATTTTAAAACAGTTGGCATGATCGTATTCTTAAACAGTTTGAAAATAGATCAGATTCTTGGTAATGAGCGGAAAATAGATCAGACTTTAAAAATAGTTGAAAGAGGAATGACAAAAAAAGTAAAAATATATAGCGTTTATGTTTTAATAAAAATTTTCTTGCTAAATGCAAAATTTTAAGAAAATCCGATATTATGATATCTTCTACGAAAACCAATGAAACGATTTCAATTTGCCGACTTTATATTATTATTACTGCAACTTAAGACCTGATGTTCACCAAATATTACATCTTACAACTGGGATATTAATTACAGATATAAAGAAAGACTTTTTTTTAGAAAATAAATAAAAGTTGGGGCACTAGCTAAAACCAATCCCAGTAGCCTCGCAGACTGTATCATTTGACTGAGATTTTCGATTCGCTTAACAGTCGTGCGCTGTTTAAATAACGCAGCACTCCGCACGTGCCAAAAATGGTAGGAATTTTGCCAGTTACTTATCGGGAAGAATGCCGGCAACATAAGTGTGGGAAAGGTAAAACGTCTCTCCGAAGAAGCAAAGAAAAAGCAATGAAGTGGTGGAAGCATCTGTATATAAGCAGATGGAAGGCTTAGGTATCTGATTTCGTGATTTCTCAGCAGGGAGAGCCTGGGATTTCCCAATAAACCTCATTCGACCGTTAATTTGAGCAATCCTGTAGGAAGTGCTTAGTCAAGATATCATCAAATTGCTAATGGCTGGGCGTAAATTATGTTTGGACACACTTTTATAGTGCTCATCAATTTAATTCGCTAAGCTGATGCGGAAGAGCTATTGGTAATTTGATCCGCTTTAAGTTCTTCCTAATCTAAATACAGATCTGCTTTCAACTAATGAGTTGAATTAATGTAAAAATAAAGACACAATTAAACAACTTGATTTAATCAAATAGAGAGGGTGAACTGAATTTTATTTGTTGAAACTATTTATCACGGTAGATACTTTTACATAATGACTGCGAGGCAATTTTGTTTTTTTATATAAAAATATACTTCATCAGATTT
>BPLQ01002218.1:0-29232 GCA_021605075.1 Caerostris darwini
AAGTTCAAAGTTATAGATTTTTTTGGAATGCAGTTATCTTTACTCTAATTTATACATCAAGCTTTTCAAACATTTTCGAAATTTAACTCTTCATTTCATCAAAATTCTTACACCACTTATCTTAATTACACCAAAATATGTGAGGGTTATGCTGTTATTTCTAACTAGCAACTTGGAACTTTAACTTTAACCTTAAAATTGAGACATGAGATGTGAAGAATTAACAATTGGTATATATAATATATATTCCGAAACATATGGGTATATATAACAAATATTCCAAAACATATATGCATACATTCCATAACATAAGGGTATATATAACATATATTCCAAAATAACACGTCATTCACACCATCCTGATTATTATTGATTTGCTTTCTATAAAGGATTCTATATTGATGGTCTCTTTCTCTTGAAAAGCAATGCATTCTAATGTTCTAAATATACATTTGCCGATAGTCAATTTTTCATTTAGAATTACTTATACTCGTCGTTACACATACTAACTAGTCTTTTTCTGGCTGACTTTCATCTCACCATAAAGCTATACATTTATGAACAATAAAAATAGCATTTCATATAATAAAGAAATATTATTCAATAGAAAATAAATTTATGAAAACTACTCAATAAATATAAAATTCTTCTTTTGAAAAGATTTGAAAAAAGAAATGTTCCGAAAAGGTAACTTTCTTCTAAATCATCAATGTAATATCTCCAGACATGTTTGAAACAGATTCGAACTTCAATCGCATTTGAAGCCAAATCTTCTACCACCGATGATTGGGTTTTATAAAGCCTTATGGCAGAAAGGAAATGAATTTCATCTGAAATGCTTGAAAATCCAGCCACGTTTCTTTTTCTTTCACAGTGACATTTTTCCATTTAGATTTTACAGAATTGATCTAAGAATTTCTCATTTTCTCTTTTTTATTTCTTAATATAAAAAGTTTCGAAAACAAAAATGTGATACTATATATAAAATATTTGCTTCTAATTTAAATTAAAATGATTATGTTTTTCTTTCGTTTTTAATTAAAATATCAATTTTAAATCGTTATTATTTGAACTTTAAATATATTTAAATAAAGAATCATTTTTTATAAAATCATTAATTTCTTTTTCAATTTTTATTTCTTTTAATTGTATTGCAGTAAGCAATTCTGAAATAAAATATTTTATTATTTTAAAAACAGTTATAATAAAAACTGACGTCTTCTCGGCAAATTTCAACTTACCATCTGTGAACATTCGAGAACGGATGAATAAACTCATGAATATGCCAATGTTTAATAATGCACGAGATATATGAATCAATTGATTGGAATACTACAAGAATGGCCAAATTCAATAGCCACATGAATATAGCAATGTAATAGATCAAGAACTTCATGAAGAATGAATTGTTCAAGAATCTCTAAAAGAATATACAAAAGTAAGATAAATGTCGTCGTAAATGAAGAATGAAGCATTCCAAAATCTACAAGAAATGTTATCACATACAATACCCAAGAGAATATATCAAAGTTTAAAAATTCTAGGCATAAATGAAGAATTAAGTATTCCAAATACAATTAGAAGCACTATACAGCTCCATAAGTACGAGAAAATGCCAAAAGTGATAAATATGAAACTTCAAGAAGAAGGAATTGATCAAAGCACTACGAGTATTTATAGCCGTTGGAAATACAAATGTTTAAAATCCCAAGCCAAGACATGAAAAGTGATTCAAAACCATACTACAAAACACTTCAAACAAAAGCCAAATTCTCCAGAAAATTCCATAAGACTAACTTGATTGATGAAATATTTCATGAGTTAAACGGCCCAAAGTACCATTTTCAGCCAAAATTTGAAATGGAAGTTTATTTTCTTGGCCCTCTTTTTCGGAAAACGTCACGGACCCCTCACCAGGACAACATCATGTTCACACATGATAAAAAAATTACTTTATTGCAAGTTTATACAATACATTTAATTTAAACTTAACTATTATAAATATATTATGAAATTTTGTTATCTTTTTGTCCAGCGTTTACTGAAACATTTTTAGTAGACATTTTTGTGGCATGATATACCACATATTATAATTTATTTCATTTTTATGAACCATTTAATTAAAATACGACCGAATGAATGAAGTTTAAACTATTTAATTGAAACTTAACTAGAGTAGATAAATTACGAAAATGTCTTATCTTTTATTATCCGCATTTACTGGAACATTTTCTTGGTAAACATTTTTATAGCATGACATACAATATATTGTAACTTCATTTTTATGAGCTATTGGACTGAAATGTGGACGGACTGGAAAACCTCAAAGTTTCTAACAACAATATCAGTTTCTGACAAACAAACAAATTTATTTTTAAACATAAATCTGCTCCAATTCTATGCCTCTAAACAAGTTTGATGAATTACTAGAAATTTGAATTTTTCCATTTCAGAATATAATAAAATTTATTTTATTTTCCAACAATTTATCTAAAGTTTCCATAATCTATTACTTAAATTTCCTTATCTCTACGCTTTATTTTTACTATTTAATGCAACTTGTAATATAATTACTTTGTTTTAATTAATTTGATTATACAATAGTTCCATAAAATAACTCTCCCAATTTTGTTTTTCGTAAGCATATTTTTTTTTATATTTTAAAGAATATTTGTTAAAAAAAATATTTTTAAAACTTATTATAAAATATTAATAATTATAACTAATCATTATAATAATTCATGTAAATATCATTCATATATATAATTATCATCATAAATCATCATCATCATAATAAATTCATTATAATATTAATCATCATAATTATTATTAATTATCATATTATATTTGATTGGTTATACACTGAAGTGACAAAAGTCATGGGATAGCAATATGCAAATTTTCAGATGGCAGTAGCATCGCGTAGAACAGGTATAAATGCGCAGTGCTTTCGCAGAGCTTTCATTTCTGTTCAAGTTATTCATGTGAAGAGGTTTTGACGTGATGATGACCGCACGACGGGAATTAACAGACTTTGAACGCGGAACGTTAGTTGGAGCTAGACGCATGGGTCATGCCATTTCGGAAATCGTTAGGGAATTCAACATTCCCAGATCCACTGTGTCAAGAGTGTGCCGAGAATATGAAATTTCAGGCATAACATCCCACCATGGACAACTCAGTGGTCGACCGCCTGCACTTAACGACCGAGACCGGCGACGTCTGCAAAGAGTCGTAAATTCTAACAGACAAGCAACTCTGCGTCAAATAACCGCAGAAATCAATGTGGGACGTACAAGGGACTTGTCTGTTAGAACTGTGCGGAGAAATTTGGCTTTTTGGGCTATTCCTGCAGACGACCGACTCGAGTGCCTTTACTGACAGAACGACATCGCTTGCAGCGACTCTCGTGGGCACGTGAGCATATCGGTTGGTCCCTAGATGAATGGAAAACCGTGGCCTGGTCAGATGAGCCACGATTTCAGTTGGTAAGAGCTGATGGTAGGGTTCGAGTGTGGCACAGACCCCACGAAGCCATGGACCCAAACTGTCAGCAAGGCACTGTTCAAGTTGGTGGTGGCTCCGTAATGGTGTGGGCTGTTTTTTCATGGCATGGACTTGGTCCTCTGGTGCGACTGGACCGAACAGTGACTGGAAATGCTTATCTTCAGCTACTTGGAGATCACTTGCAGCCATTCATGGACTTCATGTACCCAAACAACGATGGGATTTTTATGGATGACAATGCGAAATGTCACCGGGCCACAACTGTTCGTGATTGGTTTGAAGAACATTCTGGCAATTCCAACGAATGATCTGGCCACCTAGATCGCCCGACATGAATCCCATCGAGCATTTATGGGACATCATCGAGAGATCTGTTCGTGCCCAAAATCCTGCACCATCAACGCTTTCACAATTATGGACGTCTATCGAGACATCATGGCTCAATATTCCTGCAGAAGACTTCCAACGAATTGTTGAGTCCATGCCACGTCGAGTTGCTGCACTTCGCCGGGCGAAAGGAGGGCCGACACGATATTAAGAGGTATCCCATGACTTTCGTCACTTCAGTGTATATATGTATATATGTATATACGATAACATAAAATAACTTATACATATTTTACAAATATAAATTAAACAAAACTTTATTTCAATGACAAAAATGTTTTTTTCTCTTAAATTTAACATTAACATCTATGCAAAATGGGAAAACTAGCAGTATCGTGACATATATGCATTGCAAGGTGATATGTTTTTCATTGTACCAACTATTTTTTTTCTAGGATTTTTTACAGCTCTGATATGATATGAAATTAGTTATCTCTAAAAGTTTTCAATAAATAATGTCTAATATTTTAATTTTGTTAATGTAGACTAACAAGTTCACTATGATCCAGCCTCAATTAGGGTAAATGTACTATAAAATTTTAATCTCAGTTATGAATTGCATGCAATCAAGCAGCACATATTTGAAGGAAAAAAATATGTTGATCATTTTAAAGATCGGCTTATTTCTACCCCTCACGTAATATAAGACATAAATCTCACGAAATAAAACACAAAGTCATGGGAATTTTTTTTATATTTATGAAGAAATATTTAGTTAAAGGACTAGAATTATTAAAAAAAAAGTTCTTGATTAATATTCTACAAGGCTCATTCAAAGCAAAGTATTTCTGTTTAAACACAACACGTTTTATTTAAATGTAACTTATATTGAATAATTTTAATTAGAATTCTTTTAATAAGAAACATATTTTATTTGTACACAAGAGTATATAAATTTCCCAGAAATCAGAGTATTTTGCTACTTCTCTATCAAAAAGAATATTTTCAAAATGTCGAGTAATTGGTTGCTTGCACCTATGCCGCGTTAGTCTTAATGTTAAATGCTATTACAACACTTATATTTTTCAATTCCTACTATTAGTTCACACTCTCCCTATATATATCTTGTTCAAATGATAGTCGTTGATAAAATACTTTTTATTCATCCACTCAAGTTTAAATACATTTTTTTGAACTTGCGGTGGATGACATTTGATGCAGTTATGTTAATACAGTTTTTTCAAATATATTAATTAAATTTAATTAATTAATTCTAGATTGTTTTTAGATTTAAGTAGCATGTATCTAATAATAGATGGCGCCATATGTAAGAGGAAAATTTCAACTTTATTTCTAAATGACTTTTCTGCAATATAGTTTGAAAAAAATAGGAATTGATTAAAAAAGTTTTTATATTACTTGTTACTTATAAGCATTCTTACACTAAAGCATAATGTAACTATCATGATGCTATATTTTCAATATCAGGCCATCCAGAAAAATATAAAAAATAATATACTACTACATTTTTTTCAAAATTTCCTAAAAGAAATTCAACAAGAGAAAAAAATCCGTCAAATTGTTTCTTGATTATTAAAATTGCCACACAATCTTTCGTTTCTTTTTCTCCGTTAAAAACTGTCATGTTATTTACAATAAGCGAATTACATAAATAAATCAAAAGCATAAGGTATTAACTATGTAGGCATTTCTTGTGATACGAATGGGTTCCAATTGTCCTTGGCGATCCAAAAATGCAATATTAAGCAATAATTATGGACATTTGGTTATAAAATAAGAAATAAACATGAAATTTTATTATTTAGATCTAATATTAAACTAATTTAACTACATGAAATACACAACATGCATTACTGTATTTTTGTATACATTCAAACCAATTTCAATTAGAAATAAAATACAATTAATCTAGGAGTAAATTTATTTATGGAAATATAAAATTTAAATATAAATTGGTTTTCATATTTGCTTTAAAAATTTTTCGTAGATAAGCAATTTTTTTGACAAGGGAATTGTTTTTAATTAATGTATACATTTGAGTACATTATGTTTTAACTATTCAGAAATACTTATGTAGAATCGTGGAAAGAATTAATATGCATACCAAACATTTCTTTTAGAGAGATAAGGCATACATAAAAGAAACATAAATTAAAGACTTAAAGAAAATCTTAATTAATGTCTGTGATCAGTAGAGCATTCGTTGTAAAATACTTTTTGCCCAAGAGATAAGATTCAAACAAACAGTTGAAAAAATTCTGCTTGAATAAATGAAATCTCATGGGCAAAAGGTCTTTTATTTTGAATTTATATTTTAAATTAAGATGTAAAAAGATATATAAAAGATTTTTTTCGTAAACATGATTGTCAAATTATACTACATAATTGTAAATGGTTATTAATGTTATATTAAGAACTTGAATGATATATGACAAATTCATTAATTTATTTTTCTCACATAAACATCCTATTATAAATAATAATAATTAATTTAATACAAAATAAAATATTTGTTAGTATTTTAAACAAAAATTATTCAATTTTTTAGTATGTTTCTCCAAACATTTTAATATTTCAGACATTAAACTGAATTTCTTGCCAAGTTTTAATAAAATTTTACGAGCCAGTTTTCAAGGGGTATAAAAATAAAAATGACTTTAAAATCATACATTCCTTCTAAAAAAATATTCGTTTTTTCACCTTTTTTTTTTCTTTATACATTTAATTTTTTTTAATTTTAATATATAATAACGTAATTATTTAGTGTATATATTTACAGTGAAAGTTTGTATTTGAAATTAGCAAGATTGATGTCAATTGTTGAGAATGTCTGCAAGATTAATGTCAATTGTTTGTCTGTTGAGAATGTCAATTTATAGTTTTTTTTTATTTTATTGCCCAGTTAAATTTTATTAGAGTTAAATTTTAAATTAATTAAATTTTAAAATTTCAATTTTATTTTTTAATTAATTTTTACACAGTTTATGGAAATTGATTAATTTTTCAATTATGTTTAATTTGACTTACGATTAAAAATATTACTTTTTAACAAGTTAATTCTGCAGTTATTCAGTTTTTTTATTTCATACAAAAAATTGATTGTTTATCTAAACAATCAACTTTTTGAACATATATAAATATAGTCAATTATTTGTAAAGTAATGAAAATAGAAAGATTAAATAAAGAAATATTTATTAATAATTGTAATGATATACACAGTAAATGTATGCAATTTTTAAAATATTTGTTTGCATTATATATTGTAATATTTATAAAGATTTATCAAAATAAAATGTTGTTCTCCATTTAAAAGAAATAAAATAATGAGCATAGTAATTAACACTTTAAATTTATAATTTTTACTGGCGTACCAATAAAATGTTTCAATGTATTAAATTAAATCACTATTTTACCCTTAGATTAAATGCATTTTAAACAAAATTGCTCCAAGAATTTTTTTTTTTTTTATAAAGAAAAAAATATCACATTTTAAGAAACACGGATCTTAATCAAACTCAAACTTAGCACACAAAAATATTTTTTAAAAATTTGTTTTACATAAATTTTATATCTTTACTTTTCATTCCTTTTTTATTATATAGAGAAAAGCTTATTTATAAACTTGTTTTACATATCCTTTTGTCATTGGGATTTCTTTTTTTTGTGCACTTTTAGGAATTAAAATGTTTTTCTACACAATTTTCAATTTTAATTTGTGAATATTTAAACGGATTAATTATAGCCATTGATCGGCTAAAGAAAAAAACTTAATTTTCAAGAAATCAAATAACTAAAAAAATGCCCTTTTAAAATTGTTATAAACTAAATATATATATATATATATATTGTTTTTCCTTTTTAGTGTCTGGGTGATTATCTTTCTTTTGATTTATAAAAGTTGAAAAATTTATATTTATTGCAGTCATTATTTCAAGCCAATATTAAAATCTTTTCAATTTCTTTTTGAAATGATTTCAGTAAATTATGATAAATATATTCAAAATCTATACAAATTAAATTTTTGTAACTTTTTACTAAAAACTCATTAATAATCTATTAATATTAATTATAAATTATCTTGTCACAAATTTGCTTCTTTGTATTATTTTTGTTCTATGTTGCTTTTGATAAAGAAAATAAAAATGAAATCTTCACAAAAATTTAACAATTAATTTTCCCTATAAATTCCTTACAATTTATGGCTTTAGACTGATTTAATGATACATTATTAAAAGTCTAGAAACAGAAAATAAAAATAAACATATATATATATATATATATATACATATATTTTTATTGATTATTGATTTATTATTGTTATTTATTGATATATTGATTGATTTCTTCAAATTTTCTGATACACCCAATACTCCTCATCTCATCTTCTGTCAATGGGCTGTACGTGGTAATATGCACAAGTGCGACACGAAGCTCACTGACGTTCAACATACACACACACATATATATATATATAAATAATAATATAATAAAATAAATAAATCTATACATATATATATTTATATATATATATATATATATATATATATATATATATATATATATATATATATATATATATATATATATATATATATATATATATAAATATATATATATATATATATAATAATATATATAATATGAAAATAAATAATAAAATATATATATATTTATGTGTGTGTGTGTTGAACGTCAGTGAGCTTCGTGTTGCACTTTTGCACATTACCACGTACAGCTCATTGACAGAAGATGAGATGAGGAGTATTGGGTGTATCAGAAAATTTGAAGAAACCAATCAGGAATCCAGAAATCGATGCGAGGCATTCTGGTCACGTTGTTACAATCGTCATCCAATCTTCTTGTTTTTGAAAGCATAGAATTTAATGGGGGCCCTCGTGGGATGGACTGTTAGTCTTCGTCCATTGTAGGTATGAATATTACTACTGTATCACTAGTCAAGAATTTAATACTGAACTTAAAAGGAATGAACAAAGGAGTCTCAAATTAAGTCTACAAAAAGTACTTGACTATAAATGTGCATCTAAAATAGTTTGTCAAAATTTGAAATAAGTTTTATAACATGCATAAAAAATTAATTTTAATATTCTGTTAATGGGATCGTACTTATAATTTCCAAGTCATGTATTTAAAAAATACATTCCGCTCCAAAATTATAGATAAAAATGTATGGCTGATGGATTTGTGAAATTTTTGAAAGCGAATAATTAATGTAAACATGATTAGTTATAGATACTAATCCTTCTCAAAATCCTTTGAATCATATGAGTTGATAAAGTTGTGATTTAATACAAATGGAGTCATGAATTTGATCATTTAGCACAGTACTTCCTTTTGTAAAAGATAATAGTTTAGAAGAGAATTTAGAATAAAGTTCAACCTCATTATTGTCCCAATTTGTGACCCAATGACAACATGAGTAGATAACTTACATTAGGACTGAGGTTCGAATCCTCTGTTAATGTTTTTGGGGTCACTTTCAGGCAGGTCACTTTCAGATTGACGTGAAAGTGGGGTCACTTTCAGATATGACGAGATTCGATGGAGATTGGGACAATATAAGTAAGTTTCGCTTCATCGAATCTCGTCATTTCTGAAAGTGACCCCAAAAACATTAACAGAGGATTCGAACCTCAGCCCTAATGTGAGAACACATGAAGAGGAATTATCCTTAAAAGTCTTTCCGGAAATACTGTTTTCCTCTTATCACTCGTCGATGAACTGTTCATGATATGGATAAGTGTTACAGGAGACCCACCCATAAAAAAAATAATTACTTTAAAGTCTGTATTTCATCAGAATTTGCAAATATGCAAAATATATTTGTAAGAAGGTTAAATAACGTGCATAAAAATTTTGATATACAGGTTGTTTTTTTTACTTTACTTTAGAAATTAATTAGTCAAAAACCAGTTTAGAAAAATAAGTGTCTTAAAAAAATATTTAAATTGATAAATAATTACAAGACATGATACTACAGGTCATTAACAAAAGTGGAATTTAATGTAGTCATAAAAAATAAACAGTAATTATATATGATATTAAAATATGATATAGTACGGTATACCAATGATACGGCAGCGTTTAGTGTTATGGAACAGAAACTTTATTTCATATTTCATTCCTCAAGAGCTTGCTAGTTATTTCTTCTTGAAAAATAAAACTTATTCCATAAATAAAAATAACATATCATGACTTCTTCACCTCTCTGAAATTTCTAATGCTCTGTAAAATCATGAAATATTGTCGAATTTGATAGAAATGATCAAACAAAAAGAAGAACTTCACATTGAACAATAAAGACAACTGAACAAAATGTCGAAAAATAAATCAATCGAACATATATCACGACCAATGTGCATGCAAAATGTCGTATTCCTGTACTTGGAAAAACTTCTCATGTCCCGAAAAGCTACACATAACACTACCCCTTCGCTTTTCTAAAATTTCTAATGGCCCAGAAAATCTATGAATATTCCCGAATTTGACAGGAACGATCCTAAAAGTAGAAGAGTCGGTGAAAGTCATATTGAACTATATGCTCTTTTTTTTACCCCTTCTTTTTTTAAGCCCACCATCGATCTATTGTGCGTGTCGACATTTACCAGAAGCATGACGGAGTTCGAGTGCTGCAAATACTTCGGTCGACAGTCATGTGCACGGTATCAAATTATTTTATTACCTGTTCAAGCATTAAAAAAAACTAAATTTTAAATGGTCTCTTTGACTGGTTGTGTCACCTAATGGAATTGATGTGAACCATCAACTAATGCATTAAATTTCATGCAGCTCATAATAGACTCGGGTTTCTTTCTTTTACAAGTAATTATAACTCTGGATATGGATTTACGTGCTTTGATATATTACTTCAAAGATAGCTGATAAAAACCTTCTCTGTTTATTGCTTTTTTATAGTTCTGATTATATTTGTTTTGGAGTGTATGTTACATGGCTCAAAGTATTTTTATGGCAAGGTTTGCAAGATTCCTGATAAAATTTATAATTGATGAATGTATTAAAAGCCTTTAAAGGATGTAAATCAATTAAATTAAGGTTCTTCATAGGTAAAAATATTTTTGTTCAAACGAGTGGTACGTAAATAAATTTGATCTCTTATGCTAAGCAATTTAATGTGTTAAAGATCATTTCAAAAAGAAATTAGAAGATACTTTAACGTCGTTAAGCCATTATCATCAGATTCTGCCATAAAGGATTTCGTTAATAATGCCGTTTTTATGTAAACATTTTGTTAATTATTTTTACTTCAGAACAACTGCAAGTTTTTTTAAAGTGAAAGCACAATTCTTTAACAAATTGTGACATGCGAAATATCATAATTTGAATGTATGACATCGTTATAAATAGATTTGCATTTGTAAATAATGTAAAGTTGTTCTTATTAGTACAAAACACTAATTAAATTTGTATATAACTGCCCACAATACTGCTCGACAGCTGCCAAATTTGAGTGATGGATTGTTATTATGTACTTGCCAAAGAATATACATCCCTCTCTCCTGTGAATGAAATGCCCAAACTCATCGCATGAGAAACAAATGCGACAATACCCATGATGTACTGTTTTAAACTTTATGGCATATAAACTTTATTTCATTCATCACGAGTGCGCTAGATATATTTTCTTCTGAAAAAATAAAACTTACTTCATAAATAAAAATAACACATCATGATTCTTCACATCTGTGAAATTTCTAATGATCTGTAAAATCAATAAATGTTGTCGAATTTGATAGAAAGGATCGAATAAAAATAATGAATTTCACGTTGAACATAAAGACAAATGAACCAAAAAGTCGAAAAATAAATCAATCGCACATATATCACGACAAATATGCATCTAAAATGTCGTATTCCTGTACTTGGAAAAACTTCTCATGTTCCAAAAAGCTACACATAACATTACCCCTTCCCATTTCTGAAATTGCTAATGGCCCAGAAAATCCATGAATATTCCCGAATTTGACAGGAACGATCCTAAAAGTAGAAGAGTCGGTGAACTTCATATTGAACTATATGTTCTTTTTTCACCCCTTCCTTTTTTTAAGCCCACCATCGATCTATTGTGCGTGTCGACGTTTACCAGAGGCATGACGGAGTTTGAGTGCTGGAAATACTTCGGTCGACAGTAATGTGCACGGTATTAAATTATTTTATTGCCTGTTCGAGCATTAAGAAAAAAAAACTAAATTTTAAATGGCATCTCTGACTGGTTGTGTCACCTAATGGAATTGATGTGAACCATCAACTAATGCATTAAATTTCATGCACCTCATAATAGACTCGGGTTTATTTCTTTTACAAGTAATGATAACTCTAGATATGGATTTATGTGCTTTGATGTATTACTTAAAGGATAGCTGGTGAAACCTTTTCTGTTGTTTAATGTTTATTGCTTTTTTATAGGTCTGATTATTATTTTTTTGGGGGATCGGTTGTATATTGCATGGCTCAAAGTATTTTAATGGCAAGATTTTTAACATTACTGATAAAATTTATAATGGATGAATGTATTAAAATATTTAAAGCATATAAATCAATTCAATGAAGGTTGTTTATGTATGTTTTGTATGTTTGTTTATGTATGTTTGTAGGTATGTTTTTTCAAGAAGTATATATATATATATACTTCTTGAAAAAACATCCAATTTCTTTTTTTGAAATTGTAATACTTTTTTCTAGACGCGTTCTTTAGATCCACCAATTTTTATCTATATATATAAAAATTGATTAAATAAAAATTGATAATTAAAATATATATATATATATATATTCTCACTATATATATATATATATAGTGAGACATTTAATAAATTATTGACCCATTCCTGAAAGCAGTTTCTTTGGTCTGGTATTGCCATGTTTGTCGAGGTCCCGATTGCTTATCTTGCCAAATTCTCTCCTTTTGCAGATACAAATCAGTGAGACAATTGTACAGTTGACAATTGACACGGACATCTCCTAATCAGACTCCAAACAAGGTCATAGCCTATTTTTTGGATCTTTATCAATGATTCTTGCAGTAGTTGGCGGTTGTTGATAAGAAAGTATAAGTTGATGTGAGAACCGCTTTGACGATCGATCAGTCTTCGTGTTCAGTTATCTAACTATGTCGACAGTTTCTTCGAGCTTTTGTGTTTTGCCATAATTCAATAACTCTTGTCAACATCGTGGAATAGCGGAAACACTGCGGCCAAAATGCCGAATGTCTTTGGATTTCACTATACTGATTTCTATAGCCTAACTGCAGGTGCTCTGTCAACTAATGACATATGATTACACTGTAAATATAAAACTGTATGCGATACACGGTTACGGTCAAAATGCGTATACGGATTTAAATACTAATATAAATTTTATCACAGAATTTGCATTTCTGTTATTTTATTTACCATCTAAATGCCTTTTTCGCGATGATCTAATGCGATTCCGTGGAAATTTAACCGGACTCAAAAATTTAATTTGATCCAGATTAAAACGTCATATGCATGCTAAATTAAAGAATATTTGCATTGTTTTAAAATTAGATAATTCCTTCTTGGTACATCATTCTGTTTTTGCTTCAAAGTATATTGAAGAGATAGAAAAACATTTAAAATCAAATAAATTGTAAAACACTTATGACACTGCATTCATAAAGTAACTTGGTAATATTTGACTCTTTTCAAGGAAAGTGAAATTTAAATAATTTCCTATTTCACAGAATTTCAAGTACATATTCAATACCTCTGCGTTTGTGTCATCAGTTATAATGAAATACAGTTCAGTACAAGTGATTATACAAGTCCAGTACATGATTGGATTAGTTCAAGCATTGTAGTAACATTTTGCATGTAGTTTTGGCGTAAGGCTTTTTTAATACTAAGATTTAAGAAAAGAATTTAAATATTTCATAAATTAAATTTATATATTTTTTTTTTACATTTCAAATAAATATTACAAGTGGAAACTACGCAAATATTTGAGTACAAAATTATTTTTCAACGGCAAATGTATAAAAATAAAAATATGAGCTTAAATTGTAAATGTAAAGTTACAAATACTAAGCAAAAAGGTTTAAAAAATTATTTTCAAGAATTATTAAATGTAATTCGTAAGTCTTATAAAAATTCGAATATAATTTAATTAAAAAAATTTAATTAATTTTAAATATTAAAAGTTTAAATTTTATAACCGCATATTTTTGATGATTTTTCAAAACATTACAACTAAATTTATAATTACATATTTTTCATCGTCTACTTTTACTTGAAAACAAATTTCAAGTGAAAAATGGGGAATCTATTTTAATACAATTAAGTTTGTCTGTTAGGATATTCTTTCAAAATGTGGTGGCAAAATGCGAATACAATATAAAAACCCTTCTTCTATGGAAAAAACCTGGAAATATTTGGATCTGCTACACAACTGTAGCTATTGGGGCCAGTCACTTCAGATAAAATCAACCCAAAGGACACCATCAGACAAAATATTTAAAGTAATAATATTTTGATTTAATTTTTAAGCGAGATTTAAAATCTAAATTTGTGAAAATGAGAGTATAAAAACAAATACGTGCTACAATGTATTGAATTAAATATTTCTGAGATCGTTAAAAAGTACATTAAATTATATATTTATTTATATATTTATTTTACTATGAAAGTATAATTAAACTAATCAAAAAATCAGAGAGAGAAAAAAATAAATATTCCAAACTAAATTCATAAAATAAATTCTACTCTTAATAATAATCATTAAATAATTTAACTTATATTTATGTGATTTAACAAATATGTTTTCTTATTAAATTGCTATATATAAAACTTATTGGGGTTTTTTTTATACACACAAACATTTAGAATTCAAACATTTAGTGAAAATTCTATCTAGCTTACAAATAAGAAAGACAACTTTTATTACAAATTCAGAAAATCCAATTTAAAATCACTTTTACGAAGACTGAAACCAACGCAATAAAAAAGACAAAATTTGTAAAAAAAAAAAATAACACAAATATAGGAAAAGACATTATTTAAATATTATGTAACGCAAAGTATTAAAATCCAATATTTATGTAGGAAAATGCATTCTACACTTTTATGAATAACAATCCCTAGGAAAAAAGCAAATTTTTTTTTTTTCAAATACATCTGCAGCAAATTCGAGTGAAAAAAATATCACGACCAAAAAAGGCCAATAATGAATTTAAAATATATCCCACTAATCTAAAAAAAAAATGTTCGAAAGAAATAGAACCTACGAAAAAAGAATAAACTGGACAAAATTCGACTGCAAGACACAACTTAGTTATATAATAATGTCTGATGCAGTTGGTGTAAACGCATAAATTCATATTTGTGCTGAATTATGTATAAATATGTTATTTAAAAATTTTGAGTAGCTATCGGAACCAGGCAACTATGTGGCAATATGATACATAAAAGACAAATGGAATTTTGAAAAAGGAGTAATAATTATATAAAAAGAATTATAAACTTTCTAAATAGTAAAAATTGTCTCGTCTTGATACTTTAATACTGAGTCCAAAAGTAAGACCAAATTTCAATTTAAAATTCCCGGGGCTTATAGAATTTCAATTTTTGTCTTCTTTTTTTAGGTTGCTGGCACTGTCCTTGACATCTGTGGGAAATTTGACGTTAAACTATTCATTAATGTTTGAGTTACACTTGGCTTTGTGAGGCGCTAAAACTGATTCCGGTGATTGGCTTTTACATCACGACAATGAGCCATCTCACATTGCATTGACTCTTCGAGACTTTTTCGCCAAAAATGAAACCCATATCGTTCCACAATCATATTCATTATGCGATTTCTGGCTATTCCCTAAATTCAAAAAAGACCACTCCGGGGACACCGTTTTGAGTTGGTTGAAGAGATTCAACGTGAATCGCCACGCGCTTTGAAGGTCATCCCTGTCGATGGCTTTTTATCATGCATTGAGGATTGGAAAAAAAGTTGGCATAAATGCATTGTGTCCGGAGGGGATTACTTTGAAGGAGATGAAATAAATTTGGAAGAATATAAAAAGAGTTTTTGAGGAAAAAAAATAATTGGTCTTACTTTTTGGTCACAGCAGTATACATCTATAACTAAAGATAATGTAAAAATACTCGTCTGTGGTTTGTAAGTTGTCTTTCTTGTTCAAGAAACAAACATTTATGGTATTTTTGCCAGATTTTTCGAATTCTTTCTTGCATAATAATAACAAATATAAAATAGCAGTCTCATTCTGTCTCATAACGGACGCTTTGGGGTTTGTCGCAATGACTGTAGAGAAATTTTATGTCTGAAACAACCACCACAATTCTGTTACGGAATATCATGTTTGTGGAAATTTTCGTGGAACGAGTGGAACTTTTTCGTGAGAGTTTTTATTAAGACAAAACATCTTGCATCTTAAATACCACTTTTGGGAATAAAACTAAATCAGAAAGGACTCTAGAGTATAATATTTTATGTTAAAGGGAATAGAAGTTTGAATAGGAGGGTGTACTGCCACAATAATATGAGGTGGTTCTGTAACAATACAAGTCAGAATCATGCCTTTACAGATTTCTGTTGCTTCCATTACAGTGATTGTAGTGAGGAAAGAATAGTTTAAATAAACACTGTTTTGTTCTAGATTTTAAAATATAAAGTTATTAATTATTTCTGAAAACTGGTTTAAACAACCTGTTACCAATTTCCTGTCAACATTGCTTTATCCATAGGTAAATTATTGATTATCCTACTTCATATGAGTAACATGCTTATTGATTATCCTACTCATAAGAGTAACATGTTTATTTATTATCTTTTCATACGAGTAATATGTTTAATTACTGATTATCCTACGGCATTTGAGTAACATGTTTAATTATTAATTATACTACTTCACATGAGAAACATGCTTATTAATTGATTATCCTACTTCATAAGAGTAACATGTTTAGTTATTGATTTTCCTACTTCATAAGATAAACATGTTTAATCATTGATTATCCTACTTCATATGTGTAACTGTTTAATTATTGATTAGCATATTTGTTCTGAGGCAGATTAGCATATTTGTACTGCCAAGCTTGTTTGAAATTTTTTAATTTAAGTATTGGATACATCTGCCCTGTTAAAAATGTACACTTATGTAATAGTAATATAAAATTAAATTATTTTAATAGAGTAAATCTTTTTTTTCCTTTCCTATTAAATTGATGGGCATCTGTTACACTTTGAAGTTTAGTGAATAAAATAATTTTCTTTTAATGTTGCCTCTCCGAGCCGGTTGTAATTTTTTATTTCTTTTTCCAGTCAGAGAAACGGGGACCTTCTGGACGCAACCATAGTGGAGAGAGTACTGTCTCAAGTAAAATTCACCCTAGCATATCGTCTGCAAATACCACCAAAACGCACAATTCAATGGATTCAGGTGCTGAAGTAGAATCTCCACTCTCCCCTGACAGTTTCTCCTCTGATTCAGGATCCATTAATGCACTTCCTGGCTTGACTAGGACAGATCTCAATTGCTTGACCAGCAAAGATTCTGGTCTTGGAAAGGACAATGGACTTAGTGATCAAGGGGGTTCTACTGCAACACATGATCAAGGCATGGCTACAACAGAAAGATCTCTATCTACTAGTGAATTATCTGTATCTGGTGCAAAGGATGCAGCTTCCGCAAGTGGAATACCAACATATTCTAAAGTAGGTTATAAAAGCCAAGAAAATATTAATGCCGCAGGTCAAGGATATTCCAAGCTTGGAATTGAGTATGATCAAAATAATGAAATTGTCAATTCCGTGATCGTTGGTACTGTGCCATTGCCTGAAAAGAAGGAAGCAATGAAAAAATCTGAAGATCCGATATTGTAAATATGGAGTAAATGCAAATTATGCAAGTACTCCTAATCTTCTTCAGAAGACTCTAAACATATCTAGTCATAAAACCATCTACAAATCAGAACCTTCAATTCATATTGAAGATAGTTCTAGAAGAACTGATGAAATGGCCTCAAGTGATTCTGATGCACGTTATCATGAAAATTGTGTAAATGTAGATCCCAACAATGATTTGTCAGATCGTTCTGACGCAGCTAAAGATGACACTGAAAGTTATGATGATTATTTAGGAATTCCTGAAAATCTTCCCGACTTTTCAGGACTTATGAAGAATAAAGAAATTGCACAATTACTAACTCAATATAGTGAACAGCAAAATAAACCTGAAGAAAATCAGGAAATTTTTGCATTAGAAAACATGTCTGATCAAGATCTGACTAGTACAAAAACCCGTTTTCTTGCAGGTGGTGGTATTGTTCCATATGACAGTGGCTTTGAACAGCCCACTGATCAGACTGCATTGCCACAAACATCTGATTCATACGAGCCAATTGATTGTGACTCAGAAAATGAGAAGGAAGAGCCCAAGAAACCAATATTGATTGGTTACATAGGGGTGACGCCATTAGTTAATGTTTCAGTGGAAGGTTTGTGATTGAAGTTTGTGCAATCAAATTTTCATGGGCTCTTTGCAATTAGTGTGAAGCTTCTGTGCTAAATTTGTTTAATGTTTATGTGTGAATACTATAACATGAGACATTATGTTACATTTTTTATTTGCTGATGAATTATCAGAGGAATTTTATGTCAATTCCCAGATATGTACAGAAAAATATTAGAAGCATATTCTTCTCAAGAAATTAGTTTTTCTCACACATGAATGAATTAAGCCGATTTTTTTTAAAGTGCAGAAAGAATCATGAAATGAAAAACTTGGTTCATGTTTTTCATTGCTCAACTCTTCATTCATTCAAAGACTATAGGAATCATTTGCTTGCATAAGAAAGAACTGTATTTTTTAATTTCTTATTGTGCTTAAATTTTAATTGATGAGTTTTTAAATGTATATCTTAAATTTAAAATGAACAACTAATTCAAAAGTTGAAGTATTTTAATTTTAAACTTTAATTAATTTTCTTAATTTGATTTTTCATTCATTCTTTATTGTAGGATATTGTTATTCAGTACATATTATTTTTGTGATTGATTTAAGTTATTGTAGTATTTAATAATTTATTTTATTTAAAATTTATACAACTATTATTTGTTAAATGATAATTTTTTATAATTTGTAAAGCTTTATTTTCATACAAAAATTGCTTTATTATCATGTTTAGGCACATAAATTTAAATGAAAATTGTGATTTTAAAAATGGATGCAATACTAATTGTATTGTAGAGTTAAAATTTCTATTATGGCCTAATTCATTATCAAGCAATTAATCATTTCTAATAATTACATAATTCTGCTATTCTTTTGTGTAGTTTGGTGATGAAGGAGGTGCTTTGTAAGTACTTTTTTTTTTATTAATATAATAATAAAAAAATAGATAAAATAGCTATCTTAATTTTATGAAGATTTTTATATTGAATAATTAAATATTTTTTATTAATTCATTAATTCTTTTGTCCCCTTAAATTTGTATTCTTTTTAAAAACTTTTATTTGCTTTTGAAAAATGTTAGCAATTTATCTAATAAAATTTTTAAAAAAATCCTAATTTAGTTGTTGATAGAATTTTAGTCACCAAATAGTTTAGACATATTATTTTAATTACTAAATAATATTTCTAATTTATCAATAGAGGTTTAAAATTGTACTGAAATATTTTATCATTGTTTCTTTCGTATTTTACTTTTAAATGTGTAAACTATTTAAAGAAAATGCATTGGAAATCATTTATTATATTTGTTTGTATGTTGTCAATTATTATATTTATATAAAATTTAATTTCAGCTTTTTTTTTTAAACATACTGTATTGGAATAAATTAGGAAAATGCTGAAAAATTAATATAATTCTAATTAATTGCATAAACTATTAATTTAAATTGAATGGGCTCGTAGAAAAGATAAAATGTATTCATATGCATTTAAATATTCTGTGTATTTTATCATCTTTTAAAATATCTTACTGTCCAATTGTATTAACTGATCAGAAACAAATCCAGTTGTGATCCTTGAAGTATTTTATTACGAAAATGTTCAATTAACCTTGAAATATTTTGAAAATTTAAATGCAGCTAAAACATACAAAATAAATATTAAATTTAAAATGCTCATTATAAATAGAAACTAAACAATAAATAAATACAGAAAATCATAATTAACTAAATTGAAACAAGCTAATATAAAAAAATACTATAACTTCCTACAATAATAATCAACAAAAAAAATCTTTATTTTTTTAAAAAAATTTTTGTATTGATCTATGATATTAAAAGACACTTTTTATGCATATGTTCATTTTAAGTTTTTGTTACTTGTGGTTTTTAATTAGTACAAATATGTACAGATAAGATTTCATTTTTTTTATCATGTACATTATTTCAGAGAATAGTAAAATGGACTTGTACAAATAATTTTTAGAGGAAGGAATGTACCGAATCCAACCTCATTCACTCCCTTCCCTCTTTGAGGGTTTCATTGTTTAAATTAGTTCCATCAGTGATTGTATATTCATGGATCTGTGCACATTGAACATTTTTAAATCTTTTTCATGTCGATTTGGAAAGGTCCAAGTATGAAGTGAATTGTTTTATTCATAGGAATAATCAGTAATGTTGAATAGAAATTTTAAAATTATTATATTTTATTCATAAAAATTTTTTTTGAGATAATTTTATTTTAATAGCTAAATTAGTCTCTTTTTGAACATGTGAGTATTGAGTATATAAATATTTCTATTTAGTATTATATTAATTGAATATGAAATAATGGAAAATTAAGTTATATTTTTTACTTCACTTGCTTTACCAGCATTTATTCATTATTGCTAAATTATTAAAACTCTTTTATTATGGGAGCCATTGTATTTTATGAAAAGACATGATGCTTAAAAGGACTTTGAATGTATAATCCGTCCGCCAATCGTGTGGAAAATTAGCAAGCAGCCAAATGGGACGGATTCAATGTGGAGAAAGTTTCATTTTGGGAAGGATTTTAATTATAATAAAAATGATATTAGTTTTTAACCATTAAATTTAGATTATACAGTATTAAAAGAAAAACTAGATGGAAAAAAAATCCATGCTAACCATTATACTTTTTTTTTCTCTTTCAAAGCAGTTTCATGCCATGTATATCTGACTAGCACCTTTAACAAATAATCGATTCGTCAGCTTTCGTTGTTAAACCAGATGTTTTTCATTCCACGCTATCCCTGATCTGATTATAACTGAGTGCATGAATTTATGCCCATTATCTGATTGTCTATGAGAAACATTCTGTGTACTTGCTTTTCAAAATACTAATTCTGCTGCTTATGTATTACCATTCAGTGATTGAGGTTTTGCATTTTCATTATTTCAAAACACTAATTCTCCCATAATGTTTTTAGCTATTTTGTTACGTTGAAAAATATTTTTTGTTACATTACACTAACAAAAAAAAATATTTGTATGATCCAATCACTTCCTTGGCTAGCCACTTTCTCTTGGGTTGATCAACAACAAAAATAAAATGGATTCATTTCTACATTTGCAATTCCACTTCCATTAAATTTGATTATTCCATTCTAGTGCCAACATCTGCATATAACCATTTGAATTAAATAACATTTTAAACTAAATATAATAAACAAATTACTTTATATGCTTTGGACCTGCCTTAAATGTTTTTTTTTAACTGTATCGAAAAATACAAGTGCCATTTCACCAAGATTAGCTGTTTGAGAGCGATAAGTAGATAAGCTCGAAATATTTTGCTCACAAATATGTTTTGTCATTACATTAATGTATTTTATGTGTTTACATTGGCCAAAATAAAAATATTTAAAATCATTTGTCCTGTGTGATTAGTTTTGTTACTTTTATTCCACATATTATTTTATAACTATTCTTTTAAGATTCCTGTTCAGTAAACAGATCCTGGACTCGATGCCATTCACCATTAATAAATAATTTCGGCATTATCCAGATGAGGTGAATAAGGGTAGAGTTCCTGTGCTTACAAAAGCACATCTATACAGTTGCGGATAATAAATTAAAGTATCAATTGAAAGTTAATAGTAAATTTAGAACTAGACTATGTCAATTATAAAATCGGAACTGGAAAAAAAAAAATCAAGTTAGCCAGTGAACGGTGAAACTATGGGAATTGCAAGGGAAAAGTGGGGGGGGGCAGGGCCGGATTTTCCTATAGGCTAACCAGGCTTCAGCCTCAAGATCAAGAGGAGCCTACATTCAAATTGTTAGCAAAATTAGAATGACTATTCTAAAAACACTGAATCGAAAATAAGGAGAAATTCTACGCATATGACTAATAAATAAACATAAAAATGTATACGTAAAAATAATTATTTTCGTAGTCAAAGATTTTTATCATTTGAAATTTGTTTATTTTTAAATGTTGTGTGTTATGTTTAATTAGTTATTGTTACAAGTACTATATGGGATGCTGAAAATGGATGTCCAAATTATTAGTTTATTACCCATGCCACATTTTTTATAAAGATTAGTACCCATCACAACATGTTTCATTTAACATATTGATATATATCACAGTAATGATGTATTTTATTATCTCTCATGTAGTTTACAAACTTAAAAATGGGAGGTGAAAGGGCCTCATAAGTGGAATAGCCTAGGACATCTTTTCATCTAAATCCTGCCGAGGGGGGAGCTGAACATGGGAACGCTGTCGGGAGTGTAGTCATAAAGGCTTGTTCCCACCGAGGCGTGAGGCGGCGACGCGTCATGCGGCAGGGATGAAAATTTTTTCGACCCGTTTACACCGAAACTTCAGAAATCGCTTTACGCCTAGTGAAGTTCCAGTTACTTCTACTAGATGACAGATCTACTATTGGCTCAATCCAAGTCACATGACGCGGCAAGCATTTGAGAGTTGAAACTTGGTCAACTCGAAGCGGTGGATTTCAACCAGTTTCAGGCAAATGCTGTGAGGCTAGTGATTGGTCAACGCCTCGGTGTGAACGAGCCTTAAAATGATTAGCGTTGTTGGTAATAGGGGATCCATGGCAGTATGACGCTTCACAAACAATTAGAACAAACAAACATGGGTAATGGAGAAAGACAAAACTGCTATTTTATTTTATTTTATTATATATATATATATATATTTTATTTTCTAAATTTAAGAAAGAGGAATCCAGGAATTGTATGGAGGTCTGAGGTCTGCAGACCATTTTGTTGTTGAAAATGGAAATTAATATTTTCCCTGGTTGTGTGCTAGGAATATCTGAGAATTAATCGGGCTATTTTCATGGTTCTGAATATTAATAAAAAAATGTACGTGATAGTTTGGTTACATAGGAATCTATTGTATCAATATTGAAGTTATTATGTAAAACACTATTTCTAATGAAACAAGACGCCCCAGTAATGATCAGAAGAATATTATTTTGTAAAATTCGAATTTTATTTTTACTGGTTTTGCAAGTTAGGCCCCAAGTAGGGGAAGCATAAGTTAGAACTGGACGAATTACTTGCTTGTAAAGGAGAATTTTATTTTTAATAGAGTTGAATATTTTCTAAAAGTGGGAGACTGAAGTGAATTTTCTTCCATCATTTATTTTTGATATGAATAATAATGACAATCGAAATTAAATTTTTTTGTCTATTATAAGACTTAAGTATTTCAATTCAGAAACACTTTTTATTGGTTCGTCAAATAGGTATAATTCACCACTGGGGGTTGAAGCATTGCCTTTTCTAAAAATAATTGCCTAATTTTTAACTGCGTTGACTGAGATTCTCCAAAGATTAACCACTCTTCGAGCGTTTTAAGGAATTTTTGCACAGTTCCAGTCCCAAATTTAACTGTTGATCCTTGCATGAGTACAGCGGAATCGCCAGCATTTCATAAGTACAAGCTTCAATTATGAAAATCTAAATTTGACTATAAGTAATCTGAATGGTTAGGAATTAACATTTTTAAATCCGATTTCCTAAAAATGTTGTTTCTCAACAGTATATTTAGGCAGCTGAGTTTTGTACTATAATTTAGCAAAATTGTATCATTCATATGTTGCTAATAAATAATACGGTAATTGTTTATTTAACTTGACTTACAGATTGGTGCTGCTTTATTTTAATTTATCCAAATGCTGTCAAAATACTAGAGATAAAAGAAGTTTCATCATCATCAGTGGCGCAACAGCCCCATGGTGGGCCAAGGCCGTCTACGTGCTGGCAGATTTCTAGGCAGGAGATGTCTTCTTTTTACGGGGTAGGGTTGTTAGCTGTACGGTGATATTAGACCGAGACCTATATTTTAAAGTAGATTCCGAACCGCTACAAACATCCATGACACCACCGGGGCTCGAATCCGAAACCTGTGGCACCGAGTGCCAGACTGCTGGTCACTCGGTTATCAGTACCCAAAAGAAGTTTACAAAGGTGAAAATTAAACATTTATAAAGGATCTGCTCTAAAACTCTAAATTCTTCATTTCATTACTTGGATTACAAATTCAAATTTTAAAGGAAAAGAATCGTTGCACTTACTTTTAGGCAACCAAAAGAAAAATGGATAAAAATGTAGATCAAATAGACCATAATATTTTAAGAGTTTAATGATGATTAAAGAATATGAAGTACAATTTGAAATAAATGTGAATAAAAAGTAATAATTTCCAGAAATTAAAAGCTTACAGGGCTAACAAGACTTCGTAGAAATTGAAGTAAAACAGTCAAAAGCTGTAAAAAGATCAAAAGGAATAAAATGATTGCCGATGGGTTTATCGAAATGAGATGCTAATATATTAGCTTGTTGGTTCGGATCTGTAGCAATTAAATTAGTACTTGTATGGAAGATATTATTGCTGCCCAGTTTATTGTTTTTATTTTAAACTGTCTTAATAAATTTATATATTTTTCCAGTAGAGGAACAAACAGAATCCCAATAATTTTTCTTAAACTCAGAAATGTAACGACGAAGTTTGGCAGAAATTTTCTTGTAAGAAATCCAGAGGTAGCTAGAAAGTTGAGATCGAGCTTGATGGAAAAGTTTGCGTTTTTTCGTAAAAGGTTATTGCATTGAGTATTCCACCAAGGGAGTGTAACGTGCAGAGAGATTTCGTAGTGTTCCTTATTATTAAGAAGAGCATGGGACAGGGTCCTGAATGGTCGAGTGGCTAGCGCTCAGTACCACAGGTTTCGGGTTCGAGTCTCGGTGGTGCCATGGAGGTAGTGGTTCGGAATCCACTTTAAGCCGTAGGTCCCGCAGAGCGTTGCGGGGTCATTCTTACTCCGCGTCCGTGGCTTATCTTCAAGTGACATGCGCCCACTGGATAATGCAAAGTGAGTAACGTATGTGCAGCGCTTGCCTTAAGGCATCCAAGACAAGTGTCTAAGTGTTTGCCAGCTGCATTAGAAAAAAAAAATCTTGATAATTGTTAGAGTTATACGCGGAAGATATAGTATAACTGCTTGTAATTCATTGTCTGAATAAAGAAGAATGACAACATTAAAAAGTCTGCTAGGAATACTGGAGTCGACTGCAATTAAAAGCACTCCTATCTGAGTATTATCTGAGCCATCAGTTCTATAAATTATTTTACCAGGTAAGTGAAATCGATTTTCGGAATTAAGAAATGTTTCTTGTACAGCTAAAACTGACATGAAAGAAAAAAAAATTGAATAATATCAGCTCGGATACTATCAACATTCCGTTGTAACATTTTAAACATTGCATTGAACAAGAAAAGAAAAGTTTGAAGAAATATTAATGAATAATAAAAAAAAAGAGCTTAAATCACTTATTTGTTGCTCAGGATTGATAGTTATGTAAAATGATAGGTTGAGAAGGATAAAGACGGATTACTATGATATGCTAATTTTTTCCCTGTACTATCGAAGTCTTTAAGACTTCAAAACCCAGATTTTTGGTTTTTATTTTTTTCTTATCCTTAAACGGGGGAACAGTTGTAACTGAAGGTTCTACTGTCATTTTGTGCCCACTTTAGGCTAATTAGACTGGGACCTACAGTTTAACGTAGATTCCGAACCACTCACAAACTTCCATATCTCTGCCGGGATTCGAACCTGAAGCCTGTGGTAGCAAATTGTATTGGAGAAGAAAAAAAAAAATCAAATAATCACGCAATATCATTTCTGGGGTTATAGATGCAGTGTGGACAGCAGCTAAATTTAGATTACTACCTGCAAAAGATGCAAATATTGTTAAATTTTTAATTTCCAAAGTACGTGTATTTTTCATCATCCTGCGCAACAGCCCCATGGTGGGCTAAAGGCCGTCTGCCTACTAGCAGATTACGAAACAGGAGATGTTTTTATTTTTACGGGGTAGGGTTGTCAGCCCTAAGCTCAACAGCAATATTTGACCGGGACCTACGGTTTAAAGTAGATTCCGAACCACTACAAATATTCATAGTACCGCTGGAACTCGAACACAAAATCTGTGGCAACGAGCGCTAGTCATTCAGCCATCAGGCCCCACGTGTACTTATACTCACTTATATCCATGTGTACTTATACTTATTTGTCAGCCATATTGGCACCTTTATCAAATACTTGCATCTTGAAATCCTGAATTTTCCGATTTATTAATTTCCAGTTTATTAAAAATTTCGATCGATAAATCTTCTCCCTTTATTTCATGACCACAGTCTCCAAGTTCGAATCCTGGCGGTGGTATGGATGTTTGCGAGTCGTTCGGAATCCACTTTAAACTGTAGCTCCCGGTCTGTTTAGCCCTCGTATGCACAAGATGACCATAGAGTGGCAAACCAAATCAAACTTTTTATTTCATGTGACTGAAAAAGTTGATGAAGCTTTCTTTAATCATTACTTTTCCATTACAGTTAACAAGGACATATTTTCATCTGAGTCATTTGCACTGTTCTTGAAACATCAGGGGTCAATTCGAATAAAAGGGTGTAGTAATTTGCTTTCTTAATTTCGCATATGATTTCATTTCTAGTTTTTCCACTAATTCCTTTTATCATTTCATTTTGAAAAGTGTGGAAAAAATAGGAAACTGAACCTCTTTTATAGTTTTTAATATGTTTCTTTAAAATAGTATTATAATGGCTAACAAATTCAATCAAATTTTTTTAAAAAACGCTGCAATTTTAATCTTATAATTTGATTTGAACCACTAAGAGCAATATTATTTCAGGCACAGAATAGAATGGCATCAAATATTTTTTTGTTCTAATGCAGCTGGCGAACACTTAGACAGCTGTCTTGGATGCCTTAAGGCAAGCGCTGCACAGACGTTACTCACTTAGCACTACCTAGGAGGTGCGTCTAGCTTGAAGATAAGCTACGGACGCGGATCAACAGTACCCCACAACGCTCTACAGCCAAACTGGACCGGGACCTATGGTTTAAACTGGATTCCAAGTCACTACAAGCATTCATGGCACCACCGGGACTCGAACCCGAAACCTGGGGTACCAAGCGCTAGAGCTCTAACCACTCTGCCATTCAGACCCCCATAGCATCCAATATTAATTTCAATATTTCCCGCTCTCCTTTTGTCCTTGTTAACTATATAGTTATCAACTGAATTTCTTGACTTAAGATTTTCTTTTTATCACTTTCCAATTCATATACGAATTTGTGTGCTCTAGAGAGATTTTGTGCTGGGGAGTAACTGGATGGGCCAAAGTGAGTGACTGGCGCTCGGTGCCACAGGTTTCGGGTTCGAGTCCCGGTGGCGCCATGAATGCTTGTAGTGGCTTGGAATCCAGTTTAAACTGTAGGTCTCGGTTTAGTATGGCTGTAGAGTGTTGGGCGTACGGATGACAATCCCACTCCGTAAAAAGAAAAACATCTCCTGTCTCGAAATCTGCCAGTAGGCAGCCAACCTTGGACCACCATGGGGCTGTTGCTCCACTGATAATGGGAATGACTGGATAAAGATACAGATAAAGCAAAATACTGCATTTTGATTAATGGGATATAAAATCAATTAACAATTTCTCTATTAATTTAACATAAAACTAGATTTTGTAAATTTTCACTCTACGGTTATCTTGTGCACACTTTAGGCTAAACAGACCGCGACCTACAGTTTAAAGTGGATTCCGAACCACTAACAAACATTCATGCCATCACCAGGATTCGAACTTGAAGCCTGGGATAAGAAAGGCCAGAACGCTAGCCACTTGGCTACCAGGGCGCTCATTGAAGGCGGAATTTCTGTTGTGACGGAGCACCCGTAGGTAGGAGTCTGATTTGGATTGACTCGCTGAAGAAGGATGGGCAGTGCTTTCGGAAGGACTTTTAGGGGAACTATCCCGCATTTACGTATCGTATGAGAAAACTCCAAACAGGAAGTCCGACTCATGAGGCAAGATGTTGAACGCCTTCTCAAACGCCTTCGAGGCTCCACATTTTGTGAAACAGTGTCTACAACAAAGCCGCCAGTGGATTGTACCTCAGCCCTCACCAGCGGCGCACGTTGTCACTGAGCCACGAGTCGGGCAAAGTTAATGTTGTCTCCTGGATCTGAACTATGTGTGACAAAATATATTAATTTTCAATTCCTTCTATTCGCTCACACTCTCCCTATATATATCTTGTTCAAATTTTCAATCGTTCATAAAATACTTTTCACTCATCCACTCAAGTTCAAATACATTTTTTTGAACTCGTAGTGGATGACACTGGATGTTAATACAGTTTTTTCAAATAATAATTCATTCATTAAATTTAATTCATTAATGTTAGTTTTTTTTACATTTAAGTTGAATATATCTACCAGTAGATGGCGCCCGATAAACTTAAAAAAAATGAATGAAAATTATTTGTAAAGGACTTTCTGCAATAGAGTGAAAAAAAAAGTAGGAATTGACTTTAATTTTTTTTTTTATATATATTACTTGTTTATTTGTAAAGAAGGTCAGGAACAAGGATCGTTGTAATTTAGGAACCCTTTTGGAACAATAGAGCTCCTATTTCGCGAGGTATTATCAATTTGCGAGATAGCACATTGTGCAGGCTCGCTTTCTTTTGATTTATTATAGGGCAATGGTAGTAAAATATCTTGTGGTGTATTAGATTTTTTTTCTTCTTATAGTGTTTCCTTGTTTTTGTTTCTCTGAAATTTCAAATGTCGTGTTATATCCTCCAACAGCTGGTGAGGTTGTGTTAGATTTGATCTTTTTCGCTTTTCTACTTTCAAATCTGTATACAATAACTATCCTTTTAATTGAGCTATAATTTAAATGAATTAGATTACCAAGACCTCTTTAGATAGAGTGACCGTAAATAGAGATCACTGCATGAGAAAGATTAAATTTCTATAGAGAAGATTTCAATTTTATTAACTGTAAGAAGAATCCATTTTATTTTCTCAGTTTTATTTCATATTTG
>BPLQ01002219.1:0-25310 GCA_021605075.1 Caerostris darwini
GAAGTAGGTTTTAAAAACAACAAATTGTTGTATTTTACAACTTGATTAAGAAAGCTATTAATATTATTAAAGGAATAATTTTATCATACAGATTATGAGATTCCAGTTATCAAAATTGATAAAAATTATTATTTATTGTTCCCATTATTTTTGTTTCGTTTGTGCTTTATCTGAAATACTTTATGTACTATGTACTGTTTGATTTTGTATTTACAAAATGATTGAAAAAGCCCTTAATATTATTTTAGAAATAATTTTATCATGCAGATCATGAGGGTTCAGTTATCAAAATTGATAGAAATTATTATTTCTTGTTCCCTTCATTTTTGTTTCATTTATAATTTATCTGAAATACTTTATGCACTGTATACTGTATGTTTTTATATTTAAAAAAGGATTAATAAAGCCCTTAATATTATTATAGGAATAATTTTTATCATACTGATTATGAGATTCCAGTTATCAAAATTGATAGAAATTATTATTTCTTGTTACCTTCATTTTTGTTTCGTTTGTGCCTTATCTGAAATAATGTATTTTTTGTATTTACAAAATGATTAAGAAAGCCATTAATATTATTATATTAATAATTTTATCATACAGATTATGAGGTTCCAGTTATCAAATTTGATAGGAATTATTTTTTTGATTTCCTTTATTTTTGTTTTGGTTTTGTTTTATCCGAAATGCCTTATAATTAAATAGTGTATTCTAGAATAATACATCAATTTGTATAATTGTTTCTTACCACTGATATTCTATGTTTTAGGTAAAACTGTTTTAATCTTAAAGCATTTCATAGCAATAAACGAGTATTTTCAAACTTATTCTTATTGGAAATATATGTTTTTCTAAATTTTTGGAAAGATATTTGTTTATTAAAGGTTGTGGATTTATGGGGTAAATTTGTCAACACTCTATTTGAAATAGTCGTAGCGAATTAGAGCACATAAATCAGTACTATGATTTTTTTTTTTTTTTTTTTTTTTTTTTTTTTTTAAAAAATTTAAAAAAAAATTTAATTTTTTTTTTTTAATTTCAGTAATGCCAAGGTTTCAAGGCTTCAATAACATGAAAGAAAGAAAAAGTGGAATTTCATTTAGTAGAACTGTTACAATATATTAATAACTTCAAATGCAGAGCTAAACACTTTAAACAGTAAAATAATTTTCATGAAAAACAAAATATTTTCACTGATCTTTAAAAATTATTGTCAAACATTTATTTAATAAAATAAGATGATATTAAAATAACAAAGAGCATTACAAAAATAGAGAACATTTTTTTTTTAAACATTTTCTTTTTTGTTTAAATTTTAAGAATTATTAAAATTAACTAATTCCCTGGCACTACAGCCCATGGTGGGCCGATGTTAGTCCTACGGTCATATTAGATCTGGACCTTCGGAACTCGAACCCAAAATTTGTGGCACCAAGTGATAGTCATTCGACATCAGTCCCCATACATTAAAACTACAAGTTAACTTACACTTAAAACAACAACTTAAAACTTCCTCTTGGGTGGTACATTAATTGGGGAACGTAACATTGGAATTTGAATTATGAACAGTACTTGCTTTATAGGCCATGGTATTAGGTTCATCTCCAAGAATACTTATGTACTTTAGAGTTATTTAATATTATTGTTCTATAAAAATTAGCAGAAAAATATCTAAAACGTCTTTCAAATTTTTTTTAATGTCCCCAAGGAAAGTAAGATAGTACAGAACTAACATAGAATGAAATTGTAACTATTTCAAAAATATATAATGAATTAATGAAATTTGTTTTTAATTCAAGGTAGTTCAATAATTAGATAAAGTTTGAAATTTTACATTTGGGAGCTTATTATTTATTATTTGAAAATAGATAGCTTGAAGCTCGAGTGCAACTTCATTTATTGTATATTACTTCTAATGTTTCCAAATAACTGCAGGATATAATTAAAAAACATAATATTTTGATTTTCCCTAAATGTGATGTATTAGAAGTTTATTTTTAATAAATTATCTTTCATAAATTCAGTATCTGTTTTTAAACTATAGCTTAATATAGATTAAGCTAAAGCTATATTCGTTACTTGAAAAATGTGTTCCAAAAAAAATGATCCATTTCCAGAAACCCGTCCTTTTAAACAAAGCAGAAGTAAGCGATTCAACCCTGTGCGATGGATGCAAACCCGATTGTCCGTCGCATAATGTCATTACACATAATACAAAATAAATCCCATTCTGGAGCGGGACGCGTTATTTGAGTTGATTCAATAGTTATGCAATTTCCCTCCATTAGTGTGCTTAAATTTCGCTGGGAATTAGTGGCTGCTGGCAGACACAATGCAAAACCTGCACAAAGGCCCTGTTCCCGGAGTGGATCCATTGGCCGATTGTGCTCCGGGTAACGTGGACAACACCCTAACACCAGCTGTAATCCTATCGGAGGAACACTTGCACAATGGATCTATGATGACTGTAAACTTTAATTTAATCAGTGTAGCTACAATAGAAACCGTATCAAGAGATACTGTTGAAGATTTGCATTATACGCTTTGTAAATGTTTTGCTAAAAGGTACAGTGTGTACGTTTCAAAAGGGACCGAAATCAATCTATGAACGTTCTTTGAGATTTTTAGAATTATTTCGCATTATTATAATGCGATGCTAGAATTTAACTATTATCAAGACTTATCTTTTTACTATATACATCTATTATATATAATTCCCGTGTCACGATGTTTGTCCTGGATGAACTCCGAAACTAACAATCCGATTTTAACTTTTTTTTTGTTAAATGTGTGTTTTGTTCCAACTTGAGAGATAGGATAGTTTTTATTCAGATTTTATTTTATTTGAATGCAAAATCGACGATTTTCATATTTCGTCATTTGGCGCCATTGACGTCATTTGGCGCATCTAAAATTTACAATTTCTCATTCGATGGACGTAATTTTGAAAGTACATTCAAAATACAAGGTCAGGTGTATCACAAGATCGGGTCGTTAATGCCCAAAGTTAATGCCCAATACCTAACGAAGAGCCAAAGTTTCTTCAAATTTATTTTATGGGCAGTTCTGAAGAATGTGTGATAACTCGATGTCAGTATAATTTTATTGAACAAGCAAAGTACAAAAGAGCTATTGTATAATGGGCCCATTGCGGAATAGAGGGAAACGATTGATTGGAGCTTTGATTTTCTAGTAAAAAAAAAGGGGGGTTTGTTTTACAGCTAAATAACCAGGAGTTGGCTTATTATTCCTTTAAGATGATAATTAAAAAGATCCTTAGATACTCCTTCTTTGAGGATGCTGCAACTACAAATGATCACAAGCCCTGGTACGATCATATTCATGATATCCTGAATGGCATAGACAAAAATCCCCATTATGGTTATTTAATTCAGAATGAGTAAAAAAAACATTTTATTTTTTGTAGAATCTAAAACTTCCAACTCGTGTGCTAATGTTAGCGTGCTTAGCTATCGTATGTCACTTCGAGTAGGATTTTCGTTGACAGCGTGCAATGTCACATTGTTTGTGACAAAGTGTCTCACATAAATACGGGTTGCCTGTTGCAGTATATATATATTATTCGTATTTATAAAATATAAAAATGGGGACTGTTAATATTGAAATCATGACTTCTTTCATAGAAAATACTGTAAAATATATAAATACTGTAAATAAATACCGTATAAATCATCTTTTTATCCCCGAAAAATCATTGCAATATCATCATGCATACTGAAAGCATGACTTCTTTCATAGAAAATACTGTTGGCACATGATGGCAATATCCTCATGTATACTGAAAGCATGATTTCTTTCATAGAAAATATTATTGGCACATGATAGCAATATTTTCGAAATAAATTTTTGTTTACATTTTTAAACTCTTTCTTTATGGAAACGCTTAAAAAATATAATTGAACCAAAATTAAAAAAATAACTTTTAATAAAATACAATACTTTTTAAGCAGATCAGGATAGCACGTATAAATATTAAAATTATTTTTCCAAGAAATATTATTAATCTATAAAAATTCATAAGTTTTGACTACGAATATTATCAATATCACTAAACCAAAAATGGTAAAGATTATTTTTAAGGCCCTGACCTTTATCCTAAAAATGTAATAATTTGAAAAGATTTAAGGAGCAGTTAAATTCAACGAAAAAAAATGAGAAGAAATGGCGTCAAAAAAATCCCTTCCACTTGGAAATAAGTGTCTCGTTACGTCTATAATGGCATTATATCCTAAACGTTCGAATCCGTCACTAAATGAATAGCAAAATATTCTAATCACCCCTGCAATCAAATTTTGAGGCCTCTCAATCCATAACACCATTACCGAAAACTCCTCTCGGTGCACTGCTGCGCGTTTAAAAGTCCTTTTTCCCCCAAAACTTTTAAACCATCGCATCGAACTAGTTGCTCGGAAAAGAGAAAAGCCCCTAATGAATACGAACAGCTCCTTCCAAAATCGATGAAAAGGATTTTTGCTATTAATAAAGTAACAGTTTTTCCCAGGATAATGAGCATTTGATGAGTTTCGCGAAATTTTCTTTCCTTTTTTTTTTTGTGTGTGTGCGTGTGCCGTCAATTTATAGGGGCATTTTGTTAATGAAACGCTGTGAGAAATGGTTATATCAATAACTTCCCTCGGACAAAACAACCCGAAGTTGGTACTAATGTTCCTGGATTTGTACTCGGCAACAAAAGAGGTACATTGAATGGATTGTACAACCAGTACTGCTTATCTTTTGATAGCTTTCTGAAAAATTACTCGTAATGAAAGAGATTAAAGAAATGTGTTGGGTGGCTGCGACTGGCAATCGACTGTTTCCGACATGTAAATGAAGTAGGTTTTACAAACAACAAATTATTGTATTTACAAATTTATTAAGAAAGCCATTAATATTATTTTAGGAATAATTTTAGTATACAGATTATGGGGTTCCAGTTATCAATTTTGATAGGAATTATTTTTATTACTCTTTTATTTTTGTTTTGTTTTTGTTTTATCTGAAATGCCTTATATTTAAATATTGCATTCGTGAATTAATTTGTATAATTGTTTCTTAGTGATGTAATTCTGTGTTATAAAAAAAAAAAAAAAATGTTGCAATCTTTAAGAATTTCATAGCAATAGACGTACAGTTTCCAAGTTCTTCATATTGAAAATATTCCTCCTTCTAAATTTATGGTTATGCATCGATTTATTAAAGGTTGTGGATTTAGGGGATAAATTCGTCAATCTTCGATTTGAAATAGCCGTAACGAATTAGTGCCCATAAATTAATGCTATGAAATGTTTCTTTATTTGTAATTTTAAATATATAATTTTTTATTGACTTTCAGTATTATGAAAGATTCAATGTTTCAGTGATATGAAAGAAATAATTATTATGAATTAAAGAAGGAGCTTACTATTGACTGCAATTAAAAGCTATTTTACTACACTATACTAATAACTTCAAATGAAGTGTTGGACATTTGAAACAGTAAAATAATTTTCATCTAGAATAAATTAATTTCACCGATCTTTGAAAATTATTGTTAAACAGCCATTCAATAAAATAAGATGATATTAAAATAACAACAAGCATTACAAAAATAGAGAGAAAATTTTTAAATCATTTTCTTTTTTTTGTTTAATTTTTAAGAAACATTAAAACTAAGTAACCCCCTGGCACTACAGCCCATTATGGGCCAAGGCTGGCTGCTACTGACAGATGAGATAAGAGCTGTTTTCCTCTTTATAGGACTGAATTGTTGGCCCTACGGTCATATTAGATGGGGCATACGGTTTAAAGTAGATTCCGAACCAATTCAAACACCCACAGAACTTTCATGACTCAAACCCAAAATCTGTGGCACCGAGTGATAGTCACTCGACATCAGTTCCCATACATTAAAACTACAAATAATATATTTTATATCGTCTTGGGTGGTACAAACATTGGGGAACGTAACATTGGAATTTGAATTATGAACAGCCCCTTCCTTATAGGCCATGGTATTAGGTTCATCTCCAGGAATATTTATGTATTTTAGAGTTATTTAGTAATATTGTTGCTCTATAAAAATAAGCAGAAAAATGTCAAAAATGTCTTTCAATTTTTTTTAAATATCCCCGAGGAAAGTAAAGTAGAATAGAACTAACATCTAATGAAATTTTAACTATTTCAAAAAAAAAAAAAAAAGAATTAATGAAATTTGTTTTTAGTCCAGGATACTTCAATAATTAAATTAAAGTTAAACATTTTACATTTATGGGCTTATTTTTAAGGAATAGATAGCTTAAAATTCGAGAACCCTTTAATTTATTCTATATTCATTCTAACTTGAGCAAAGTACTGAATTATATAATTAAAAAATATAGCACTATGATTTGCCCCTAATAAGCATTAGAAGTTTGATTTCAATAAATTACCCTTCTCAAATTCGACATTTTTGTTTAAACTATATCTACCAAGTTAATATTCGTTACTTGAAAAATGTGTTCCAAGAAAATTATCCATATCCAGAAACGAGTCCTTTTAAACAAAGCAGAAGTAAGCGATTCAACCCTGTGCTATGGATGCAAACCCGATTGTTCGTGGCATAATGTCATTACACATAATACAAAATAAATCCCATTCTGGAGCGGGATCCGTTGTTTGAGTTGATTCAATAGTTATGCAATTTGCCTCCATCAGTGTGCTTAAATTTCGCTGGGAATTAGTGGCTAGCAGACACACTGCAAAACCTGCACAAAGGCCCTGTTCCCGGAGTGGATCCATTGCCCGAATGTGCTCCGGGGAACGTGGACAACACCCTAACACCAGCTGTAATCCTATCGGAGGAACACTTGCACAATGGATCTATGATGACTGTAAACTTTAATTTAATCAGTGCGACTACAATAGAAACCGTATCAAGAGATACTGTTGAAGATTTGCATTATACGCTTTGTAAATGTTTTGCTAAAAGGTACAGTGTGTACATTTCAAAAGGGACCGAAATCAATCTATGAACGTCCCTTGAGATTTTTAGAATTATTTCGCACTATTATAATGCGTTACTAGAATTTAACTATTACCAAGACGTATCTTTTTACTATATACATTGTATATAGTATCCAAAGTCTTCTTTATATTTTAAATACTATTTCATAATTTGACTGAAAAATTCGTTTATTATTTGTCACATACATTGAAAATAAATCTGTCACTATATAATGCGTTTTCGATTCCATTCTTAGAATACAATTCTTTTCTATCTTTCTTTGTATTTTTATTCAAAATAAAGCCATCACTTAATTAGGAATGATGAAAAAATAGTTTCTCCAAATTCATTTGTATATGTATGTACGTCTATTATAAGGTATGATTTCGTTTTAAAAATCCATTAATTAATTTCAACAGAGTTTAGATTAGTTTATAAATAAAATTATTTTTTGAAATTATGGATAGATTGGTTTGGTTCCATAGTTATTGATTCTTTAGTAAGAGAAGATATGCAACGCAATAATTAACAGAATAATAACTAACCGAGGTTCAACGACCTTTTACTACATCAGAAATGAAAATTATTACCATGTCTCCTTTGTCTTTGTTAGACCATGGTTACGACGTCCATTTTTCATTAATAATTTAAATATTTTAATTACTTTTTTGAAACAGCCAATGTTTATAATGATTTTAATGAAACATTAGTTTTCGCTTTATTTAAACAGTTGTTTTTGATGATCCTGCAGTTTTTGTTAATAAAAGTCCTTAATTAAAAATTTATGGGTGGTTTGAATTTTAGTGTAAATACGTAATATCGAAAATCAAAACTATAAAAGTTATATTATAAAATATATAATTATTTGATATTATAATAAGATATTAATTAGTTGTTCCATCTCGTTTATGATTTTTCTATAATTTTATTGCATTTCTGAAGGTTTTTTTTTCTCACAAAAGTTTTTATTTTGTAATGGAATAACAAAATGCAGGATATTTTTTTTCAAATCTATCAATTCTCAAGTTTCAGTTTTTTTTTTCCTTTATATATATTTATTTAAATTTTTTTTATTTTATTCAATACAGATAAATATCAATTGCATTATATATGAAATAAATATATAATTCGTCTTGTTTATATATATATATATATAAACGTCGCGAACCCATATTGATTTTCTATTTGCTGGTCGAGGGAAGGAAGAAATGTATATGTGTGTGTTATTTTTCTCCTCTCCATCTTGAAGTCCAGCAATACCTTTTTCCACGAGTCCAAATATGAAAATTGAGTTTGATGAGAAGTTGACAACTTTTATACTTTGGTGGAAGACGTAGAAAGTAGGGTTTTTTTTTAGGTTTATATTTCTTACGAAAAGTTCGAAAAGAAATCTTGAAGTGTTGGTGAATAAATATGACTATAAGCATATGTTTTTGCATTGCATAAGATATCGATAAAGTTTGAATCAACTGCAAAAAAAAAAAAATCAACAAATTGGGCAGCTCATGTATTTAGAATGAATGATTAAAACCCTGTTAAAAAGCTGGTTTTGGCAAAACCGCAGGGACAAAGAGGAAGGGGACGACCCAAGTTGCGATGGATAGATGCAGTTGAAAAGGATATTGCTGTACTAAAACTTATGAATTGGAGGATCATTGTCCGCCAGACAGCACATTTAAAGTTATATATTATAGATTCATAGAATAATTCCACTTCTAAGCCGAAAATAAGATACTCAGGTACGCGCAGTGGGTGCGAAAGATACTTCCTCTCCGGGTGAAAGTCTGTAGGCCAACTAATACGCAGGGTTGAGCTGAGTATATTTCCTCTCGGGGAGACAGACTATAAACTAAACGTGTTGCGTTGTACTTCACGAATCAATCGGCCTACTGAGCATTTCTCCTCAACGCCATAGGAGGTGTACTTGCAATGCGAAATTTAAAGTACAGTTACATTTAAATTTTTAATTTATTCTCCATTAAATGATAATTGTCTGTATATTATTCAGCCTTATAAAATGGAAGTCCACTGTAAATATTACATTATGTATTTATTTATGTACTCTATTTTATAAATAACGCACAATATATGAAAGCAATGTTAATTTTTATTTAAAAATTATTGTAACAAATGAGTACATTGTTCCCCAAACTGTAAATTTAGTTATATTTACCTAAATGATTCAAAAGAAACTTAATTTAATTCAAGAATATTCAAACATATATTATAATAATTCCCTTGACTGATTCTGATACATTTAAAGTAACCAGCATTTATATTTTTTTCGTCATCTTGATCTTAATGCAAGTAAAATAGAGTTTAGAAACAAAAGTGCTACACTAATTAAAATACAAGTTTTTCTAGATAGATAAAAGAAAATAATTTATGGAAAGAGCTTTTTTTTTTATAATTGCCTTTATAAAAAATGATTTTTAACCAACCAAACATATTCTTTTGTATTGTAAGTTTTACAAAAAAAATTAAATAATGTCAAAAATGATTTCTTTTCTTTAAAGATTTAACTACTTAAGACATTCTTTAAAGAACTAAAAAAGACTTGACTTTTTTATAGCCTTTCATTTTTAAACAGCGACGTTTTTTCACAATTCTTTGTGGAGTTGGAATTTTTTTTGGATGAAACAAAAAAATATATTAATTGTTTTGTACGAAATATTTATGGTCAACGAATTCTCTGTTTTTTAGCAGTTTGTTAAAAAGATCTAATCATCTGCGTGCATTTTCTTATTAAAAAAATCATTTAATACATCTATTTACATAATGTTTTTACTAAAAAAAAAATCGTAATTTCACAGATTGTTATTTCAATACAAACACAAAAAAAAAAACAGGTTAATTAAATAAATTGAAATAATAATTAAAATGATAAGAAATGAAATCATGTAAGTACATCGCAAGCTGTGTATTTATTGATGATTTAAAAGTCTTTGATCTTGTCCAGCAATATAAGCTAGATAATGTTTTAATTAAAAAATTCTTTAAATACCTACGTATTAGACTTAAAATTTTTTAATTATTATTTTTTTCAACATTCGGTATATTATTATACAAATTTTGCATGGTAAGCCACTGAAAAGCAATATCTATTAAAATATTAAAGCAAAAAAACAACTGCATGCATACTTTCGCAAATTTTACAAACAGTTGCATACATACCTTTTAAAATTTCACAAACGATTACACAAAAATTTTTATCAACTTTTAAAAACAATTGCTAGCATACTTTTATGGTATATATATTTTATACTATTTATTTAGCACATGCATTAACTTTTTTTATCTTATTACGTTTGTGTCAAATTTGATGGCAATTTTTGAATTATCTATTTACTACCGATGCCATTAAAGCAAAATATGAAAAATATGAACACTGTGAAAAATAATAACATTTTATTCAAAGCAAATTCCGATTTATAATTTTTCCCTACACAATAGTAGTTTTGGAAATCTTGATAATCTACCATGATGATTACTTTAAATTAGTGAAATAATCATCATCATAGCATGCGCTTCTAATATTTGTTTCCTAAAGATCTTAATAATAGTTTGGCTTGCCGCTTTACGGTCATTTTTTGCACACTTTTGGCTAATTAGACGACTTTCAGTTTAATGCGGATTCCGAACCACTAGCAAACATTTTTTTTTCTTTCTCATGCAGCTGGCAAACACTTAGCTTGGTCTTGGATGCCTTAAGGCAAGCGCTGCACAGACGAACTCCCTTTGCATTACCCAGGGGATAGTAACAATGCCCCCACAACGCTCTACGATCCTATTAGACCGGGACCTACTTTTTAAAATGGATTCTGAACCACTACAAACAACCATGGCACCGCCGGGACCCGAACCCGAAACCTGTGGTACCGAGCGCCAGAGCGCTAGCCACTCGGCCATTGAGGCCCCCCACTAGCAAACATAGTCGCCAGGAAGCGAACCTGAAGCCTGCTCTGGACTGTTACCAAAGTCCAGAGCGCTCACCAATTTGGTATCAGGTCACTATCTTAATAAACGATATTAAACGTCTATTCTTATGTAGGAATGTTATGACCCATTTGCCTTTAAAAGAAAGAAATATTTATTATTATTTTTTTTTCTGTTTTAAAAATTACATTTTTGTATTACGGAAAAGAACAGAAAGAGAACTAACCTGCAACAGCTTGCAGCCTTTTTAGTCTTCGCTCAAACAAGCAGAAATTTTGTAGATCCTAAAATTGAGTGATTGATCCTCATTATAGGTAATAGATCCTAAAATTCAGTAATTGATCCTCATTATAGAAAATAGATCCTAAAAAAGAGAAATCGATCCCGATAAAATTGATCCTCGATAGATTCTCATAGATTCTCAGTAGATCCTAATTTTGCGAATATCCTAAAATTTTACACAAATATAAAGAAAAAAATTGCAGAGTTTTTTCCAACACAAACTTTCCTTATATAACAAATTTTCACTACAATAGGATAAAATCTACAATTTAATTTTTCATCCAAAAATATCAGCAGCGATTTACCTCATTAAGATATAAATAAATTTATAGGTGCAATATATATATGCAAAAAATATATACATAAATATATTATTATAGATATAAATATTTTTATATATAAATTATAATTATAAATTTATAAATAAAAATATCTACAAAATAAAACAAAAATATTTTTTTCGTAAATAGTACGTTCTTAAGGATAAAAGCAAATTGGAAAATCAATTCACCAGAAATTCGATCAATTATTCAAATACTTGAGTAATTGCCCGAAATTAATTCCAATTAAAATTCCTTTACTAGTTAAATAACTTATCAGTCATTGCTTCGTATATGAAATATTTTCAAATAATTTTTAAAAGTTTATCCATCGAAAAATCATTACATTATGCATAAGTATAAACGATTAAGATATTCATGAGTTGCATCGGTTGTATCGATTTACAATGATGAGCAAGTCAAAGATTATCTATTTTCAGTCTATTAGGAGTTTTCCACGACAGATTCAACAAATGCATTCTGATATTCTCGAAACAAACAAAATATTCAATTGTATATTGAATATAAATAATTTTATCGATTGTGCATTAAATAGCTTTGGTTCTGGAAAATAATACTTTTAGAAGCTTCAAAAACTACAACTTTGCAAGAAGACAATACCTATGTTGTATAATTAATTTTAATTTATCTATTTCTTTTATAAAGCAACTAAATAAAGTCACAACTCAGAAAGATTATTCTCTGTAATCTATTGTTTCTTCAAAATTATCAGAATCAATTTTCTTTTGATCTTATTCTAGAAATCTGTAATTTATGCATTTTTAAATAACATTTTTTCAACTTTAGTCATACTGGGGACTGAATGGCCGAGTGGCTAGCGCTCGGTACCATGGGTTTCGGGTTCGATTCCCGACAGTGCCATGGAAGTTTGTAGTGGTTCGGAATCCACTTTAAACCGTAGGTCCCGGTCTAACAGGATCGTAGAGCGTTGCGGAGGCATTGTTACTCTGCGTCCGTGGCTTATCTTTAAGTTACACGCGTCCCCTGTGTAATGCAAAGTGAGTAACGTCTGTGCAGCGCTTGCCTTAAGGTATCCAAGACCAAGCTGTCTAAGTGTTTGCCAGCTGCATTAGAAAGAAAAAAAAAACTTTAGTCATACTTCCTTGACCCATTTTTAGAATTTCTCAAATATGCATACACTTACGTACGATTAGGATATTATAATGCATTAAATTATGAAATAATTTAATATGCTTTACGGATGAAAATATTTTAGAAAAATGTTAAAATAGATATTCATAAATAGTTGTTAAAATAGATATTCATAAATAGTTGTTAAAATAGATATTCATAAATAGTTGTTAAAATAGATATTCATAAATAGATGTTGAAACAGATATCAATAAATAATTTTCATATTTTAATAGGAAATGCAATACAGCTTTCATAGAACTTTCCAAGAATAAGGTTTACCTAGTGTGCAAAATATAAATTATCAAAACATTTTTTTTCACAATTTAATTAGGATCATTATATTTCTGTTAAGAAACGAAAATAACCATATAGCACAACCATAACCACAATATTTCATGAAAATTTTATAATTAAATTAATATTTTTAAAGTAATAAAACATTTGAAAATTTATTGAGTGAAATAAATTTTTCTGTATTCATAAAATATAATCGCAATTTTTATTTCAATGATAGATGAAAGAATATCAAATGTATTATTTGAGTTTAAACATATTTGTTCCAAGATTTATTTAAAAACAAGAATCTAGATTCAAGTATGGGTAAATTAATTGGTATTTCTTATCAATTAGCGCGATAAAATAGATATTAATCGCATTAATTTTAAAAATTATCGAAATATTAAAATTATATTAATCGCATTAGCGGGACATTTTCAATGTCAAGTTAAAGCGATTAATTTTAACTTAGTTCATGTAAGCTCAATTTACTATAAAATCATCAAACCAAACATGCTTTTGTTATTTACTAGCAATTAGGCATTTAAAAAAATTCTGAAACCTTTATCTATGTATTTATTACTATTATTATTATAAACAGAATTAATACTTTGCTTTTCAGTAATTTAAAAAACTTTTTAACTATACATATTAAAACATAAATATATTTTTTTAATCTTAACAACGTTAGGCAATACAAGCATCTGAAGAAAAAATTGATAGCAAAATTTTAATGAATTATATTTTGAAAAAAATAAATAGTTTGAAGTAAAATATTTTAATAAAATATAATTTAAAAAGTTAATTAGAAAAATTTAATTTAAAGATAAACTGTTTGTTTAATGATGAAAAAATTATACAATCGATTATTATCAATTTGTTTATACGATCAAATCACATAATATCTCTAATGATAAGATGTCATATGAAATATAATTCTACAGCATTTTTTACTATTTCTTTTTTTAAAATAATTTATAGATTATTATTATCAAATTATTTATTTAAAAATTTTAATAAAATTGCACAAGTTTAATTTCTTTTGATTTCAAATTTCGTTTTCTCTTTTAATACTAACTTACATGCAATTAAATATTCTGCGTTACTTTTGAACTGTCATAACGCCGTTTCATAAGCATTAGGTATAAAAACAAAAAGAGAAATTCTTCTTCCCTGGCATCACAGTCGGCACTTAGTTTTCGAGTTGTTTGGGTGGAACATCATCGAAACATAATGACAGCTAAACAAAACTGCATTTTCCTAAGCCCTCATTTATCCCAGAAAAACACAACAAAATCAGAGCAGGAGCGAACGATTTTCCTCCATAACAGTTAAGCAAAGCGATCGTTGGCTCTCCAAGAAGAAAATCGCAGAGAAGCTGCTTGCATTTGCTTTTGTTGCAAGCATCAATCATAATCATTTTCACTTTCGTGAGCATTGAGAAGTATTTCGAGAGACGGATAGTAATTGTCAGTCCTTGTAAATCGAGAAGTACATAGTAATTTTTCTTCTTCATGCTTGACTTTTTTATCAGTTTTGAAGACAAGAAGGTATAGTTTTTTTTTTTTTTTCTTTAAAAGATGGATTTTCTGTTAGGATTTTTTTATTAAATATTTGCAAGGGTATTCCTTGCATAGTTCTTATACTCTTAAATTGTAAAAAACAGTGCACAATAAAAAAAATAGGTTAGGGTTACTATATTTGAAAGGATATGTGTGATATGAAAATGACTTCAGTAAACATATGTGTTGGAAATTAAATAAAAATATTATAAAATAGTTTTTACCCATAAAATTATAAGTATTTTTTTAAAGTGTGGAGTATTTCGTTTCTTTTATAATTTTTTTTTTTTTATCCTTGACACTTTACTACGTTTCTTATTGCTAGTCGTATTGGTTTATTTAAATTTCTTTCACTTCTTTCCCAAGCTTTTTTGTATGTAATATTTATTTAAATTTTTTCTATGTTTATCTTTCTTTCTTCTTTTAACCCATAAAATAAATAGATATTCTTTTGGGGATAAGGTTTCTTTGACTTTTTTTACCACTTCCAATGTTTTTTTAAATTTTTTCACGAGCTTTTTATGCATATTTAAATGTCTTTCAGTTCTTATATATAGATATTTATATTTCTTTCACGTGATAATAATGATATAATTTAATAATTAAATGTAAAATTGTTGTAAAAGTTGGTTGGTTGAAAGAAATGACAACTTTATTTCAAAGTAAAAACTAAGTTTTTTACGAAAAGAAAATCTTTTGGAATTCTGTAGTTTTCTTTTTATTGGATGCACAATACATGCTATTTCACACAATGCATACTTATGATTTATTTGTTTATTTACTTATTTATTTATTTATTTTTTGAAGAATGCATAGCTTTAAAAGTTTATTTCTCATCAAAATATTTTTCAAATTTTATTATAAGTGCACTTGTTTAATTCTTACTGAATTCAAATTTCGTTTTCACTTTTCCTATTAACTAGAACGCAATTAAATATTCTGTGTTATTATTGAACTGTCATAACGCCGTTTCATAAGCATTAGATATAAAAACAAAAACAGAAATTCTTCTTCCCTGGCATCACAGTCGGCACTTAGTTTTCGAGTTGTTTGGCTGGAACATCATCGAAACTTAATGACAGCTAAGCAAAACTGCATTTTCCTAAGCCCTCATTTATCCCAGAAAAACACAACAAAATCAGAGCAGGAGCGAACGATTTTCCTCCATAACAGTTAAGCAAAGCGATCGTTGGCTCTCCAAGGAGAAAATCGCACAGAAGTTGCTTGCATTTGCTTTTGTTGCAAGCATCAATCATAATCATTTTCACTTTCGTGAGCATTGAGAAGTATTTCGAGAGACGGATAGTAATTGTGAGTCCTTGTAAATCGAGAAGTACATAGCAATTTTTCTTCTTCATGCTTGTCCTTTTTATCAGTTTTGAAGACACGAAGGTATAGTTTTTCCTTTTATTTTCTTTAAAAGATGGATTTTCTGTTGGGATTTTTTTATTAAATATTTGCAAGAGTATTCCTTGCATAGTTCTTATACTCTTAAACTGTAAAAAACCGTGCACAATAAAAAAAAATAGGTTAGGGTTACTATATTTGAAAGGAAATGTGTGATATGAAAATGACTTCAGTAAACATATGTGTTGGAAATTAAATAAAAATATTATGAAATAGTTTTTACCCATAAAATTATAAGTATTTTTTTAAAGTGTGGAGTTTTTCGTTTCCTTTATCAATTTTTTTTTATTTTATCTTGATACCTTTCTACGTTTCTTATTGCTATTCGTATTGGTTTATTTAAATTTCTTTCACTTCTTTCACAAGCTGTTTTGTACGTAATATATATTTAATTTTTTTCTATGTTTATCTTTATTTCTTCTTTTAACCCATAAAATAAATAGATATTGTTTTGGGGATAAGGTTTCTTTAACTGTTTTTACCTCTTCCAATTTTTTTAAATTTCTTTCACGAGCCTTTTATGCATATTTAAATGTCTTTCAGTTCTTATATAGAGATATTCATATTTCTTTCACGTGCTAATAATGATATAATTTAATAATTAAATGTAAAATTGTTGTAAAAGTTGGTTGATTGAAAGCAATGACAACTTTATTTCAAAATAAAAACCAAGTTTTATTACGGAAAGAAAATCTTTTGGAATTCTGTAGTTGTCTTTTTATTGGATGCACAATGCATGTTTTTTTACACAATGCATACTGTTTTCATTGCTTTTAATATTTACTTATTATAATATTTTATTATTTGTTTATTTACTTATTTATTTATTTATTTTTTGAAGAATGCATAGTTTAAAAGTTTATTTCTCGTCGAAATTTGTTTCAAATTTTATTAAAAGTTCACATATTTAATTGCGTTTTGAATTCAAATCTCGTTTTCTCTTTTCATATTAACATGCAAGCAATTAAATATTCTGTGTTACTTCTGAACTCTCATACCATCCTTTCATAAGTATTAAATATAAAAACAAAAGGAAGAAATTCTTCTTCCCTGGCATCACTTAGTTTTCAAGTTGTTTGCGAGGAACATCATCAAAACTTAATGACAGCTAAGAAAAGCTGCATTTTCCTAAGCCCTCACTTATCCCAGAAAAACACAACAAAATCATAGCAGGAGCGAAAGATTTTCCTCATTAACAGTTAAGCAAAGCGATCATTGGCTCTCCGAGGAGAAAATCGCAGAGAAGTTGCTTGCATTTGCTTTTGTTGCAAGCATCAATCATAATCATTTTACTTTCGTGAGCATTGAGAAGTATTTCGAGAGACGGATAGTAATTGTGAGTCCTTGTAAATCGAGAAGTACACAGCAATTTTTCTTCTTCATGCTTGTCCTTTTTATCAGTTTTGAAGATACGAAGGTATAGTTTTTTCTTTTATTTTCTTTCTTTCTTTAAAAGATGGATTTTGTGTTAGGCTTTATTTATTAAATATTGGCAAGAGTATTCCTTGCATAGTTCTTATACTTTTAAACTGTGAGTCTGCAGTAAAAAAAATTAGGTTAAGTTAACTATAACTGAAAGGAAATGTGTGATATGAAAATGACTTCAGAGATTATTTGTGAAAATAAAAATAAAATGAAATAAAAATATTATGAAATAATTTGTACCCATAAAAATATAAGAATAAGGTTTTTTTTTTTAGAGTGTGGATCCCTTTCATTGTTTCTTATTGTTATTGTTAATGGTTTATTTTAATTTCTTTAACGAGATTTTTTATACGTGATATTTATTAATTTGTTAACTATTTTTATTTATATTTCTTTTCTCATTCATAAAATAAATGGATATTGTTTTGAGGAACAGATTTCTTTGACTTTCTTTATCTCTTTTAATTTTTTCTTTTACAAGCTATTTTATACGTATTTAAATTTCTTTATCGAGCATTTATGTACATAGATAAAATTCTTTCACGTCCTAACAATTATATAATAAAATAATTAAGTAAATAGCACATAATTGTTGTAAAAGGTACTCTGGAAAAAACAAAGACAATTTAATTTCTAAATGAGAATGGGGTTTTTCAAAAAATGTATATTGTTAGGAATTCTATAGTTTTTATTGTAATGAGGGGGTACAAAATGCATGCTGTTTTCATTGTTTTTGATATTTAACTTACTATTATTCTTTAAAAATTCACTGTTTAGTTGTTAAAGTAGTTCCATGAAGATTTGCGAAACAAATTAGAATTAGAGTTAGAATTATTTTATATATCTAGATATTATATATATCTATCATCTAGATATGATGCTATCAAATCGTATCATATCTCTAATAATAAGATATCATAGGAAATATATTTCTGGGGCATTTTTTTTTACTATTTTTTTTTATTTTTTATAAAATGCATAGCTTTTAAAGTTTAGTTTTCATCATAATTTGTTTCAAATTTTATTAAATTTTCGCATGTTTAATTCTTTTTGAATTAAAATCTCGTTTTCTATTTTCCTATTAACTTGCATGCAATTAAATATCCTGTGTTACTTCTGAACTAACATAACATCATTTCATAAGTATTAGATATAAAAACAAAAACAGAAATTCTTCTCTTGCATCCCTAGCAGTCGGCACTTAGTTTTCAAGTTGTTTGGGAATAACCACATCGAAACTTAATGACAACTAAGCAAAACTGCATTTTCCTAAGCCCTCACTTATCCCAGAAAAACACAACAAAATCAGAGCAGGAGCGAACGATGTTCCTCCATAACAGTTAAGCAAAGCGATCGTTGGCTCTCCAAGGAGAAAATCGCAGAGAAGCTGCTTGCATTTGCTTTTGTTGCAAGCATCAATCATAATCATTTTCACTTTCGTGAGCATTGAGAAGTATTTCGAGAGACGGATAGTAATTGTGAGTCCTTGTAAATCGAGAAGTACATAGCAATTTTTCTCATTCATGCTTGTCCTTTTTATCAGTTTTGAAGACACGAAGGTATAGTTTTTTCCTTTTCTTTTCTTTCTTTCTTTAAAAGATGGATTTTCTGTTAGGCGTTTTTTATTAAATATTGGCAAGAGTATTCCTTGTAAAAGAGTAAGTGTAAAAAAACAGTACACCGTAAAAAAATAGGTTAAGTTAACTATATTTGAAAGGAAATGTGTTATATGAAAATGACTTCAGTAAACATTTGTGCTGGAAACGAAATAAAAATATTATGAAATTGTTTTTACCCATAAAATTATAAGTAGTGATTTAAAGTGTGCGGTTTTTGTTTCTCTTATCAATTTTTTTGTCTTTGACCACTTTCTATGTTTCTTAATGTTATTGTTATTGGTTTATTTAAATTTCTTTCATGAGATTTTTTGCACGTAATATTTATTTAAATTCTTTTAATTTTTATTTTCTTTCCTTTTTTCCCCATAAAATATACGGGTATTGTTTTGCGGAGCAGGGACTGTGACTTCCTTTACCCATTCAAGAATTTTTTTTTTTTTTTTTAATTTCTTTCAGGAGATGATAATTACATAATTAAATAAATAATGGAAAATTGTTAGAAAGAAATTTAATTGTTAGAGAAAGCAAATATTAGTGTAGGAAACGAAATAAAAGTATTATGAAATAGTTTTTACCCACAAAATTATATTTATTGTTTTAGAGTATGGAGTTTTTTTTGTTTCCTTCATCAGTTTTTTTATCCTTGATGCCTTTAAACGTTTCTTATTGGTTTATTTAAATTTCTTTTCTTTTATTTAAATTGCTTTTTTGTACCTAATATTTAAATTTTCTTCTATTGTTATCTTCTTTTCTTTTTTACTCATAAAATATATGGGTATTATTTTGGGGTAAGGGGCTAAAAACATTTATTGTTGTCTTGTACTATAAAATTATATATATTTTTTTAATTTGACATAGTATTTACAGGCAATATAATGCATACTGTCCACTATTTACGTAAAATAATTACATTATAATCTTCTTAGTTTCTAAATAAACTATTAAATAATTTGCTATTCGCACATAATAAATAATACCTCCAAAATACCACTTACCGACCAATTAATAATGAACAGCCTAATTTTATTTACTCCCGTGGGGTTACCCTGTTTAATTTGTCATTACTAATGTTGCGTTCTTATAGTTGAATGTTAAATACTTATGGTTGTAATCAATAAGAATTCGAAACAATGGCTTTTAAAGGTGTCGCTGTCTGAAATTTTATTTTTATGAATGTTTTTTTTTTCCCCTTTTGTAAAGTCAATAAATTTAGCCAATGCGTGTATTTTCCTTAAAATATAAATAAAAAATAACGATCAAAACTAACATCATATAAGAATTTACGATTTCTGCACTTGATTTAATAAGATTATGTATACATCACAGAATCAACACGCATTTTTATTGAGAACGTTTCTTGTCAGGCGTTTGATATTAACAAAAGTAATCCTAAAAAATATTGTAAAATGATACTTGCAGACAGTTCTTAATTTTTTTATTAGAGTTATGACCTGTTATCTTGATTCAAATAGCAAAAGATATTACTCAGCATAATTTTAAGCGTTTCGTGGAGTTCAATGTATAATTTAACCAGTCTTGTCGCCCACTATTCACAAGAGCAGTATGCGTGCAGGAGGTCTCAGGTTCAAAACCAGCGATAGCTTCCGTTTCAATCATTGTTTCAGACTCGCTTTTTTTTTGTCGCTCTACGGTCATTTTATTCACATGTTAGGCTAATTAAACCAAATCCTACAGTTTAATGTGGAGTCCAAACCCCTAATCAACATCCATGCCACCGCCAAGATTCAAACCTGAAACCTATGCTACCAATGGCCAGAGCGTTAGACAATTGGCCGTCAGGTTGCATAGTTGGTGGCTGCATAAGCCATCAGGCTGCATATTACTTGCTTTTCTACGATTGTAAATATAGAAAAGGAGGTGCGTGTGCTTTTAGCTTACGTGCGTGTAGCTAAAGCTTAGGGACTTGCAGGAATCTATATTTCCCTTTTCTGATAAGAATTTTCTTGTTTTTATATTATAAGGCACACAAATGCGGAGCAATTACTACAAGAAGTCCCACGAAAGAGAATGTTATTACAACAACGCCCATTGGTCTAGAATATTTTTTGTTCATGGAATTTTTTAATTTACGAAGTCCATCGATGGTCAATAAAGGAAATCTAGATTTTTAGTCCACTAATGACATCAAGTTATAAGTAGAAGTTATTTAGTTTAATTGTTTAATTACATGAATGAAAATTTTGTAAGTGGATAACATATTTGAAGATTATAGGAAAATTATTTTTAATGGAGATGTCATTTAACTCTTCACCACCTACAACCCCTTCGAATGAAGTTGGTATTACAGGAAACAACGCGCATTTCCGCCAGCAGATTGATAGATAAAACCCCTATCACCAACCCATTACGGAACCTATCATCCACCCACTATTTGCATTGCGAGGCCTCCAGGCCAAAGGCTCCGGCCACAGAATTAACCACGGAATACAACACAACGAATTAGGGAAGGGAATGCTTCCGCAATACCTGGAGGGTCTTTAATATCTTCCCCTTCTGTGTTCTAAACGGCTTAATGTACCAACATGACGACAGTTGGCGCACAGGCGGTATTCAAAAGACGTTCTATTACCCATTCCGCAGGGTTATATTTCAGTGACAGCTCATGCAAAGGGGTCGCACTCACACACAACACACACGCTGCACTATTGGAAATTTGCATCTAACTCGTAAATCACATTAGCGTGCGATGTTGTGTTACAAGCTACTTTTAATCAATAGCATTATTCAATCTGGCGCGTGCAGAGGTTTGCTATAAATCGCATTTTCTAATTTCGCTCTGGGGACTGTTCTCCCTCCTCCCCTTCACTTCCTTTCCATTCGTTCGATGGCAGGGGTCGGCGAGAAACGTTGTGTCGCGGTTACAGAGACACGATATCTATTCTACTGGGCTGCCAGGGGTTGCTGCCGAATGGATAGGAGACGAGCGAGAGAGTGATTGTTGGTCGGTGTTAATCGTTCTAGGTTGGCCTGAAATGTTGGGGGTTCTACAACAGGGGAGATGGATTATCGGATAGGGGTGTTCGAGAAGGGGTGAACGAACGGAAGTGTTCGAAATGGTGTTGGGGGAAGATTCGTTTCTGATAGTGTCATTAGGTACCTGTGACTGGTCTTAATTTATTTTTCACTTTCTCATGAGGTGTTCGTGTGGAATAAATCGATATCGTTCTATTTAGAAAAGATAGCAATCTGCTTTTCTCCAGAAAAGAGTACAGAGATTTGAAAAGCCAATTGAAGTTGTGATAAATTAATGCGAAAGATTTTAATCGGAGAGCTTTCTCATACATTATTTTACCCCAATAGGGAAGGGGAAATAAATTTAATATAATTCTACACCGCTCTGTTCTGTGTAATGTTAATAAGGAAAGTTTCGTAAGCACATAAAGATACAGAGGATTTCAGTAATTGAATCTGAATGTCATGATATTCTTCATAAAATTTCTGTTAAATGAATGGATAAAATTAGTAATTTAAAACATTTTTAATATGAAACGAAAGCACTTTAATTTATTTACGTCGGCCCATGACCATGTTTTAAACTTTACAACTTTTATTATTGTCACTTGCTAACAACATGACAGCAATAAATATTGGATAATTAAATAATGGGGCATCATTTCATTGGATAAACGTCTCTCCTTACTGTATTTCCATTTTGCAACGAACATCCCCTGAAGCATTATTTTCAATGTTCAAATCCCCCAAGCATTCTTTCAAACCAGCCTACATATTTAATAAACCTATACCCAACTTGATGCATGAACTTTCAACGACACTTGCCCGATTAAAAGTTGAATTTTCACAGGTCAAGTTTTTCAATTGATAAATATGCATATGTACATAAACTTTAATAAATATAAAAAATTGGTACTTTCAGAGAATAAGGACAAATATAGGATTCAAGCAGAATATAACTGCAAAAAGGGATATAAGAGTAAAAAAGGAAACCCAAAAGAAAAAATCATTTTATAACAGAAAAAAAGAATCCATTTGTATGAAGTTGCCTTTCTTATTCCATTATATAGAGAAAGTGACTTTAAATTAGTGTAATGCATATTTGAACTGCAAATAAATTACCAAGCAATGCATAAAATTCAATGACAATATAAGATGGAATTAAGCACTCTTGGCAGTGAGTGACACAACGCAACACTAAACACATTGGTAAAATGCAGAAAAATCGACAAGTACTGCTTTGATTGACCCGAAATTTGGTAGGAAAGTAGCAAATATGTTTTGGCATGAAAAAAACAAACAATTACATACAAAGATTAAAACTATATTAAATTTTATTAAGTTATAAGGTGAAGTCGCATAGGTCGCATTAACAAAAACGATGTTTAAAGTCAAAGAAGAAAAAAAAGACATTAATAAGATGTGTCAGTCGGGTTACCCCTCATCTGCATACAAAGGTTACAGCGTGTGACCATGCTCTTCATGAGGTGATCAATCACTGCAGAGTCAAGCAATTGGCATACCTCGTCTAGAGCAGTTTGCAATGTGAGAAAGAAAGGAAGTGGGAAAAGTTTACACACCGCACGGTCAATGGGATTAAGGTCTGGAGAATATACCGGTCACTCCGTGCGTGCATTTCCCTCACTTTATCAGGTAGTCATCAACGACCATAGCTCTAAGAGTATGCGCATTACCCTTCGTTAAAATGAAAGTGTATAAGCTCACAGCGGTGTCTAGGACTTCATCCCAATACCGGCAGGGCAGCCGTCACAGATACCCTTCTAAAGATGTTCAAATCGTTGCGATATCCCAACAAAATGCTTGCTCACACCATGATTCTTTAACTGCAAAATTCGTGATATTCGGAGATATTCTGTAACCATTTGCTTGTTCTCTATTTTCTGTAGATCCGTACACGCTCGCCATCCGTTTTCAGGGCAAATTGCTACCCATTCGAGAACATAACGTTGTCCCTAAAAGACACAGTATATTCCACATGTTGCCCACACCATTTTAGTCGTACTGTCTGGATTGGACAAACAGAGAAACACAAACGTGTGGTACCTGGACGTTTAATACATTCATGTGTAGCCTTTAACACATATCATATCATCATGGCAGAACGTTACTATGAACGTTGCTATGGCACATGTGTGGAGATCTCTCTTCAATTAAAACTACCTACAACAGCAATACAACAGCCCTTGCCTACAACAGCCCTTGGACTACCAGCCACAGATCTTTGGACTACTGTTTGGGTGGTTAGAAATTATTTCTGTAATCGGGAAATTATGGAATGAGGAACGCTGAAGAAAAAAGAAATATCCGTGATTTATTGTACTGCTCTAATACCTCGGCCATTCACGCTAGCGCTTAAAATCTTCAATTAATCTTCTTGAAGCCATCGAAAAAATCAGTCTTGAAAGTCAACTTACGAAAGGTCTAATTTTAATCAGCACTTACCTACCAGGCTGCATCTGAGACACATCCTTCCCAAATTAAGGCCTGGCTGAAGCTGAGCCTATTACGCAACTGATGGAACCGTGACAAATCATCTCAATCATTTAGGGTAAGAAAACAAAAATTTTGTAGTATATGTAGAAGTTCTAGAATTCATTTCTGAATATCAAATTATTATAAGTGAGCCCCAAAATCAGCTCATGATTTCTTTGCCTCTGGACCATACAGTGAATTATCGTCTAGACAGTACAAATAAAATATTTTAAAGTGATTTTATTTCTTTCAATTTATTTAATGCTCACTCTAGGAAATTACATAAATCACGTTAGACATTGATGGAACGGAATGATTTTTTTTGCTGTATATTTTGAAGGCATCACTAAAATTTATATAATAAATCGAATTTATTTTTCCTGTTCTTTAAATAAAAGCAAGATATGTATTTTGACATTTCAGAATAGTTTAAAATCAGCAAAAGAAATAAATTATGATAAATTTACTAATAATATTTCCTTTTTCTATTAAATAAACTCGCATTTTAATATGGTGGTACATAAACAAATATATGGATTTCACTAAAAGGGTGATTCGATTGCAATTCACCAGTATTGAATAATGCGTAATTTTCTTTTAGTGGAATCATGTAATTTTAAGGCGTTTTTATTTTAAAACTAAATAATATTTAATTCTATCTAGACTGGAAAAGATATTCTTTTGGTAACTTCCAAATCATTAATATATACTAAAATTCTACAATAATAAATTCCGCAGTAGGCTTTAACAAAACGTCTCAATCGTTAATCATCAGATCAAATACGAAACGAACTTCCGCCCACCAGTCAGCTAATCAGTATCGAAGATATTCAGTAGCTTATATAAAATAGAGGAGTAATACATACGCATGAAATAAAAC